>JAVIAB010000092.1:68448659-68611159 GCA_032433765.1 Megaustenia siamemsis | reverse complement strand
TGATATTGCAGCCCTGATCGACATGGAGCTCTGAAACTACATGTTGATATTGCAGCCCTCATCAACATGGAGCTCTGAAACTACATACTGATATTGCAGCCCTCATCGACATGGAGCTGCAGAAACTACATGCTGATATTGCAGTCCTCATCGACATGGAGCTCTGAAACTACATGTTGATATTGCAGTCCTCATCGACATGGAGATCTGAAACTACATGTTGATATTGCAGTCCTCATCAACATGGATATGAAGAAACTACATGCTGATATTGCAGCCCTCATCGACATGGAGCTCTGAAACTACATGTTGATATTGCAGCCCTCATCGACATGGATATGAAGAAACTACATGCTGATATTGCAGCCCTGATCGACATGGAGCTCTGAAACTACATGTTGATATTGCAGCCCTCATCAACATGGAGCTCTGAAACTACATGTTGATATTGCAGTCCTCATCAACATTGAGCTCTGAAACTACATGTTGATATTGCAGTCCTCATCGACGTGGAGCTCTAAAACTACATGTTGATATTGCAGTCCTCATCGACATGGAGCTCTGAAACTACATGTTGATATTGCAGCCCTCATCAACATGGAGCTCTGAAACTACATGTTGATTTTGCAGTCCTCATCGACATGGAGCTCTGAAACTACATGTTGATATTGCAGCCCTCATCAACATGGAGCTGCAGAAACTACATGCTGATATTGCAGTCCTCATCGACATGGAGCTCTGAAACTACATGTTGATATTGCAGTCCTCATCGACATGGAGCTCTGAAACTACATGCTGATATTGCAGTCCTCATCGACATGGAGCTCTGAAACTACATGCTGATATTGCAGCCCTCATCGACATGGAGCTCTGAAACTACATGTTGATATTGCAGCCCTCATCGACATGGAGCTCTGAAACTACATGTTGATATTGCAGTCCTCATCGACATGGAGATCTGAAACTACATGTTGATATTGCAGTCCTCATCAACATGGATATGAAGAAACTACATGCTGATATTGCAGCCCTGATCGACATGGAGCTCTGAAACTACATGTTGATATTGCAGCCCTCATCAACATGGAGCTCTGAAACTACATGTTGATATTGCAGTCCTCATCAACATTGAGCTCTGAAACTACATGTTGATATTGCAGTCCTCATCGACGTGGAGCTCTAAAACTACATGTTGATATTGCAACCCTCATCGACATGGAGCTCTGAAACTACATGTTGATATTGCAGCCCTCATCGACATGGAGCTCTGAAACTACATGTTGATATTGCAGCCCTCATCAACATGGAGCTCTGAAACTACATGTTGATATTGCAGCCCTCATCGACATGGAGTTGCAGAAACTACATGCTGATATTGCAGTCCTCATCGACATGGAGCTGAAGAAACTACATGCTGATATTGCAGCTCTCATCGACATGGAGCTGCAGAAACTACATGCTGATATTGCAGTCCTCATCGACATGGAGCTACAGAAACTACATGTTGATATTGCAGCCCTCATCAACATGCAGCTCTGAAACTACATGTTGATATTACAGTCCTCATCAACATGGAGCTGCAGAAACTACATGTTGATATTGCAGCCCTCATCGACATGGACCTCTGAAACTACTTGTTGATATTGCAGTCCTCATCGACATGGAGGGGCAGAAACTACGTGTTGATATTACAGTCCTCATCAACATGGAGATCTGAAACTGCATGTTGATATTGCAGTCCTCATCGACATGGAGGGGCAGAAACTACATTCTGATATTGCAGCCCTCATCGACATGGATATGAAGAAACTACATGCTGATATTGCAGCCCTAATCGACATGGAGGGGCAGAAACTACATTCTGATATTGCAGCCCTCATCGACGTGGAGCTCTGAAATTGCATGTTGATATTGCAGCCCTCATCGACATGGATCTGAAGAAACTACATGCTGATATTGCAGCCCTGATCGACATGGAGCTCTGAAACTACATGTTGATATTGCAGCCCTCATCGACATGGAGCTCTGAAACTACATGTTGATATTGCAGCCCTCATCGACATGGAGCTCTGAAACTACATGTTGATATTGCAGCCCTCATCGACATGGAGCTCTGAAACTACATGTTGATATTGCAGCCCTGATCGACATGGAGCTCTGAAACTACATGTTGATATTGCAGCCCTCATCGACATGGAGCTCTGAGACTACATGTTGATATTGCAGTCCTCATCGACATGGAGCTCTGAAACTACATGTTGATATTGCAGCCTTCATCAACATGGAGCTCTGAAACTACATGTTGATATTGCAGCCCTCATCGACATGGAGCTCTGAAACTACATGTTGATTTTGCAGTCCTCATCGACATGGAGCTCTGAAACTACATGTTGATATTGCAGCCCTCATCGACATGGAGCTCTGAAACTACATGCTGATATTGCAGCCCTGATCGACATGGAGCTCTGAAACTACATGTTGATTTTGCAGTCCTCATCGACATGGAGCTCTGAAACTACATGTTGATATTGCAGCCCTCATCAACATGGAGCTCTGAAACTACATGTTGATATTACAGCCCTCATCGACATGGAGCTCTGAAACTACATGTTGATATTGCAGTCCTCATCAACATGGAGCTCTGAAACTACATGTTGATATTGCAGCCCTCATCAAAATGGAGCTCTGAAACTACATGTTGATATTGCAGCCCTCATCGACATGGAGGGGCAGAAACTACATGTTGATATTGCAGCCCCCATCGACATGGAGGGGCAGAAACTACATGTTGATAGTGCAGCCCTCATCGACATGGAGCTCTGAAACTACATGTTGATATTGCAGTCCTCATCGACGTGGAGCTCTGAAACTACATGTTGATATTGCAGCCCTCATGACATGGAGCTCTGAAACTACATGTTGATATTGCAGTCCTCATCAACATGGAGCTCTGAAACTACATGTTGATATTGCAGCCCTCATCAACATGGAGCTCTGAAACTACATGTTGATATTGCAGCCCTCATCGACATGGAGGGGCAGAAACTACATGTTGATATTGCAGCCCCCATCGACATGGAGGGGCAGAAACTACATGTTGATAGTGCAGCCCTCATCGACATGGAGCTCTGAAACTACATGTTGATATTGCAGTCCTCATCGACGTGGAGCTCTGAAACTACATGTTGAAATTGCAGTCCTCATCGACATGGAGATCTGAAACTACATGTTGATATTGCAGTCCTCATCAACATGGATATGAAGAAACTACATGCTGATATTGCAGCCCTCATCGACATGGAGCTCTGAAACTACATGTTGATATTGCAGCCCCCATCGACATGGAGGGGCAGAAACTACATGTTGATAGTGCAGCCCTCATCGACATGGAGCTCTGAAACTACATGTTGATATTGCAGCCCTCATCGACATGGAGCTCTGAAACTACATGTTGATATTGCAGTCCTATCAACATTGAGCTCTGAAACTACATGTTGATATTGCAGTCCTCATCGACGTGGAGCTCTGAAGCTACATGTTGATATTGCAGCCCTCATCGACATTGATCTCAGAAACTACATGTTGATATTGCAGCCCTGATCGACATGGAGCTCTGAAACTACATGTTGATATTGCAGCCCTCATCGACGTGAAGCTCTGAAACTACATGTTGATATTGCAGTCCTCATCGACATGGAGGGGCAGAAACTACATGTTGATATTGCAGCCCTTCAGGAAACAAGGTGTGTCAATTGTGGTTCAGTGAGGAAAACAATTATACCTTTTTTCTGGCAGGGGCTAAAACCTGAGCAGCCTCGACTACATGGAGTGGGTTTTGATGTGCATAATAAGCTCATACATTCTATATACACCAGAAATGGTACAACAGTTTGCGTAATAACACTAAAAACCCATTCAAAAGCTGGACCAATCAACATTATCAACGCCTGTGCACGAACCCAGAAGATAAAGATATATTTTACGAGACGCTCCACGTTACCTTAGATTCAACCCCCAAAGTAGAACAACTTTACGTGCTGGACGATCTAAATGCATTCATTAGATCTGACAATAATTTAAGGCCATCATGCCTAGGTCATCATGGTATTGGCAAAATGAACGACAATGCTCAGAGACTTCTAGAATGTTGTTCCCTTAACAATGTGTACTATCAATAACTTTTTGAGCGTTAAGAACCGACAAAAAGCAACATCACACCACCCAAGGTCCGGGCATTTGCACCAGCTGGACTTTGTCTTAGTTCGCAGACAGCACATAAATAATGGTAGAATAACCAGAGCATACCATAGCACAGACTGTGACACAGACTATGGACTTGTCATAAGTAAAGTGAAGGCAACCGCCAAAAGGTTTTACAAATCTAGAGAACCATCCAGGCCGAAGATTAATATCGCTGCAACAAAATTACCCGACAGGTAGTCCTGTTCAAGAATGCCTTCCAGAAATGCATGGAGAAAGCAGAAGATCTGGACAAGTAGATGATTCATGAAATTGGCTAAAATCACACATCCTTGACTGTGCAATCTCTTCTTTTGGTAAAGATAAACACTCCACCAAAGATTGGGTTCAAGAAAACTCGATGAAACTCAATCCACTTGTAGAGAAGAAAAACAAGACTTTCCTAACCTTAAAGAATTACCTATGTCAGAACACAGTAGACAAATTCAAACAAGAGCAGAAGTACAAAGGCAATCAAGGAGATGTGCGAACGAGTACTGGTCAAATCTGTGATCTACGATCTAAAAAGTTGCTGAGCTGGGCGATTCACGAACTATGTATTATAACATTAAGATTGCATAGGACCCAAAACATCTAAAAAAAAATTGCCTACTTAAAAGATGGAAACGGTGAGCCTATCAGTGACAAAACTAAACAGCTGGAAAGATCAGTCGAACATTACTCGAGTCTCTTTTCTGAAAACATCCCAGCAAACCCACTCCTAGACCAGCTAGTCCCAAAATACTCAGTGCAGACTGAACTGGACAATGAACCTACTGAGAAAGAACTTCATGATGTCATCGACCTCTGAAGTGGAAAAGCTTCTGGTAACAACATCCCCGCCGAAATACTCAAAGAAAATCTTGAAACACTTCAGCCCTACCTCTACAAACTACTTGTCCAATGCTGGAGAAGTGGAGAAATACCCTAGGACATGAAAGATGCCAAGATTGTTAACGCAAAAAAATTAAGGGGACAAGGGCGACTGTAACAACCATAGGGGTTAATCCCTCTCGAGTATAACTGGAAAGGTATTAGCAAGAATTGTTTTAAAGTGCCTACATCAACTGGCGGGACGTATTCTTCCTGAGTCCCAGTTTTGGTTTACAGCTGGACGGCCAACCACGGATATGATTTTTACTCTCCGCCAACTGCAGAAAAAAATGCAAGGAACAGAGAAGACCTCTATTTATAGCCTTTGTTGATTTCACAAAGAGCTTTTTGACACCGTGAGCTGAGCAGGTCTATACAGGGTGCTGGAAAACGTTGACTGCCCTCCTACATTACTCAAGCTAATCAAGTCGTTTCAAAACAATATATCTGCCACCATCCAGTTCCACGGTGGATCTTCCCAGCCCCTTGAGATGAACTGTTGAGTCTAGAACAAAGATGTATCCTTGCCCCTACTATATTCGACATATGTTTCGCTGCCCTTCTAAAAAATGCGTTTGAAACCGTTTGGCGAGACCTCTACATCCGTACAACATCTGACGGCTCATCATTCAATGAAACACGTTTGAGGTCAAAATTTAAAACAACTTAGATCCTAATCAAGGAGCTTATAATCTCTGATGATGCAGCACTGGTTGCTCACGATGAATCTGTCCTGCGGTCAATGACTGACAATCTAGCTAGATTATTTAATTTATTCTCCCTATCAATAAGTGTGCAGAATAATGTGGTGCTTCAACAAGGTGTAGTCGATCCGGCAGCTATATAATTAAACAACACACCCACTGAATCTGTGAGAAAGTTCACCTATCTCGGTTCTATGTTCGCAACCACTATCTCCTTTGAGGAAGAAAGAAATTCCCGAATCGGAAAGGCAGCTTCCACATTTGATAAACTTAAAGAGAGTGCATGGGCCAACACCAAAATTAACACTCAGGACTAAGATTGAAATGTGACAAAGTTGTGAGCTTAGTATATTTCTGTACGGATAGAAACTTGGACTACCTATGGAGGGCAGGAGAAAAAGTGAAACAGCCCTCATGTACGTTACCTTCGACAGACAATAAACATCAAATGGCAGGACAAAGTAACCAACTCTAATATCTTAAAACAATCCAAACTCCCACCCGTCATGGCAACACCTAAGAGTCGTAGACTAAGATGGCTGGGTCATGTAAGAAGAATGGCAAACAATCGTATTCCCAAACAACTATTGTATGGCGAACTTAAGGACGGAAAGAGGTCAAAGGGAGACCTGTTCTGAGATATAATGATGTTTGGCGGGCTTCCATGAAGGAATTCTCTATCAATGAAAGAAACTGGAAAATCTTGCTGCAGATTGTAGTACACGGAGAACAAAAATAAAAAAGTGGCATGGCACCTTTCGATGCAGTGCTGATAAAAATTCAAAAAACAAAATGCGCAGGTGAAAGGAGACGAGGCCAGGCACCACGAATACATCATGCTCGTTCTGCGGATGAATTTGTCTATCCAATATTGGCAGATTCAGCCACGAGAGAAGCTGTTTAGCAATGCAGCATTCAGTATAAGACACAAATATTGTTACCAAACTACTGACCTATCATGATTGCTTGCTACCAACGGTCTGTCAAGACGCAAAAGGCCATATCTGATTAGAAATTACAACGTCAAGTTAAAAAACAAAAATTATCTACAGATTTTGTTACAAAGTAAAACTTTGAAAAGTACAGTTCAAAATTATAAAAAGTTTTTGTTTCAATTCCCTATGGAATCTTTTTCTTAACATCGCGCCCTATTCTCCATATTTTTATCTCTCTTATCCCTATCTTCTCCAATTAAATTTTAATTGTTCTATTTGGCTCCTCACCTGTAGACTAATAAAATACAAACTGTATGATGTTCTTAGTTGGCTTCCGTGTAGTGTGTTTTTTCCAACATCATCGCTATTGTCTTATATCTGTTTCCATTGAATGCCACATAGAATAAGATACAGTTAATGGCAGTACAAAATGCGATCTTGGACAAAATTAATTCTTCCAGAGTGCGGGTCCGGGTTTAAAAAATGAACGCTATCAAATGTTTACATTGTAGCTATTGTTGACGTGTTGTTTATGTGAACAGTTTATTTAACTAAAACTGAAGAGAACACTACACTACACTAGTCCTATTTGTAATTATATTATTCCATTTACAATTTTCCCTTGCAGCTTTTAGTCGATGTCATTAGTATGATTTTAACCAAAAATATTCTTTAATTGTGATCTTCAAATTTTCTACAAATTTCTGTTTCACTTAAATTTATATTATTTTCTGCAGTTAATTTCTTTTCATATTTCATTACATAAAAATATCCAGTATTTCCCTCATTCTTCCTACATTTTCCAATTAATGTTCCTTGTCTCCAGTCATACCAAGCATTGTCTCCCTTGAACAGTTAGCTACCAGGAGTCTTCAACATTCTCTTCATGCAGCCTTTGTGACGCTTATAAAGTACAACTATTGGTCTCTCTCTCTCTCTCTCTCTCTCGCAGTTAACGGACTTAGCAACCCATATCCTTATACCATTGAATCTTTTCCTATAGTCTCTCTCTCTCTATCTCTATCTCTATCTCTCTCTCTCTGGCGTTCAACCGATGGCTACTAAAGGAATTGATTGTCCTGTTGTTCATCATTCGTCCAGAGAAGTTAAGTGGGCATAGATGAGTTGTTAATGTTTGTAATAGTACTGTGATATTCGCGCCTTTCGGCCCAAGACATTCGACTTCACCACGACACTTTTGAGTACCGGACTGCCTTCCCCCTTCTATCCTTACTGGTTTGGCCAGACACGATTTCTTAGTCTGTTTTAGAGGCACTGCGAAGATGTGGAGTAGGTTCTGACTCACCGATCATGACGCAAGTCATCAGCTATGAGTCGAGCTTCCAGCTCTCTGTCTGTCTGATACCTTGCCTCTATTCCCTCAGATGATATCTCCAGATGAGTATTACATGTTTATATTATCAAATAATTTTTTTTTCTAAACTTGTTCTTTCATTTGTGTTAAGCCGTTTCACGTGGAAGAATATTTTGTTCTTGCTAATAGTTTCCAATGAACAGCGGCATGCTGTCCAGTAGCAGCGACTTCCTGTTGTATTGACTCTAATCTGTGCAAGATTTGCTCCTTTCTTTCAGACCTGGTCTATCCCATGATATAGCGAGACGCTGGGGCACGATCAACGCAACCCAGCTACGTGACTCCAGATTACTCTTCCTCTCTTTGCTCTCTGTGATTGCCGCAAACCGATATCTAAATCTGTCCTTGATGTCATCTTTCCAGTCTTTTTTTTTTATTTTAACTTCTCATAAAATGTGAACCTGTAAGTAAAGAAAGCTCTCCACCATTGCTATAGCTATAAGGCGCACGGGGATTATAGTGTTCGAGTTCACATTAAGAAAACATGATGTTCCACTATTTAAAAAAAACAAAACAACTCTTAATCTAATTTTCAGAGGCGGGGTAGACTCGGGAGCTGTGTCACTCCGGCAGCGAAAAAAGCAATCACCACATTTTGGGATTGACGTCTGGAAACTTGTAGCCTGTAGCTAGGGCTCTAACCAGTCAGACACCACTTCTTCCATTTTTCGTCTTTCCACGAAACACGTTCAGTTTGCTCTATTAAAAAAGGTAAAGAGTCCACGTCACACCAAGTGGCGTATAGGGAATATGGTGTTAGTGACCATAAATTTTACAGACCTTCAGCACATGATTTTTGGGGTAATGTGGTCGGTATTACGACCGTGCCGCTTTACTTTCCCAGAAAAAAATCCGGTACTCATTAAAGGCTGGGTGAACCTGGAAGCCGTCGGTTGGGATCGAACCCTACCTCATGTCCTTTATAGTCCAGTTAACTAACCACTGAGTTTGCTCTATTGTCCACTATTAATTGTTCTCACAAGTTCACTAACTTTAGACTTCACAGAAACTCCCCACAATTCTAACTCAGTTTTCATTGATGTGCTTCACTACTACATTTTAATTTTTTTTTTTAAACATTCGTTGATCAACAATTTTATGGAGATATTGCTACCGCGGTTTTGCTCTACAATTTCTGTTAATCATCATTATCATGTACCCCTAGTGACCACTCTAATGTGCCACATCACAAATTTTTCCCAGAGATATTGATCGATTTTGAATAATCAATTTTAATGATCAACAAGTTTGTGCAATAGAGAAACTAGTGATCGAAAAGGATCAATTGGTCGTTGAGGCAATTAGTGCACGTCAGTTATATATGTAATATACATAATATCATGCACATACATATAAGTACATATTACACGTATTAAACATGTAGATAGATAGATAGATAGATAGACAGACAGACAGACAGACAGACAGACAGACAGACAGACAGATAGATAGATAGATAGATAGATAGATAGATAGATAGATAGATAGATAGATAGATAGATAGATAGATAGATAGATAGATAGATAGATAGATAGATAGATAGATGGATGGATGGATGGATGGATGGATGGATGGATGGATGGATGGATGGATGGATGGATGGATGGATGGATGGATGGATGGATGGATAGATAGATAGATAGATAGACAGACAGACAGACAGACAGGTAGACAGACAGACAGGCATACAGATAGATAGATAGATAGATAGAGATAGATAGATAGATAGATAGATAGATAGATAGATAGATAGATAGATAGATAGATAGATAGATAGATAGATAGATAGATAGATAGATAGATAGATAGATAGATAGATGGATGGATGGATGATGGATGGATGGATGGATGGATGGATGGATGGATGGATGGATGGATGGATGGATGGATGGATGGATGGATGGATGGATGGATGGATGGATGGATGGATGATGGATGGATGATGGATAGATAGATAGATAGGCAGACAGACAGACAGGCAGACAGACAGACAGGCATACAGATAGATAGATAGATAGATAGATAGATAGATAGATAGATAGATAGATAGATAGATAGATAGATAGATAGATAGATAGATAGATAGATAGATAGATAGATAGATAGATAGATAGATAGATAGATAGATAGATAGATAGATAGATAGATAGATAGATAGATAGATAGATAGATAGATAGATAGATAGATAGATAGATAGATAGATAGATAGATAGATAGATAGATAGATAGATAGATAGATAGATAGATAGATAGACAGACAGACAGACAGGCAGACAGACAGACAGGCATACAGATAGATAGATAGATAGATAGATAGATAGATAGATAGATAGATAGATAGATAGATAGATAGATAGATAGATAGATAGATAGATAGATAGATAGATAGATAGATAGATAGATAGATAGATAGATAGATAGATAGATAGATAGATAGATAGATAGATAGATAGATAGATAGATAGATAGATAGATAGATAGATAGACCCTTCCAGTTGTTGTTCTGTGATCGTTATTATGTACACATTAAATAGAACTGGTGGCAATGGTGAGGCTTGTGGCAGCCCTGGAAAAATGAATGTTGGCTCGGAAGACCAACTTCCACATCTGAGTATCATCTTCCTCTGAAACAGTGCCGCGGCGATCCATCTAATGAGGAAGGGGTGCACCGCCAGTTTGAGGAGCATATGCATGAGATATTCAAATGGTACCCTGTTGTATACATCCTCCAGATCTATAGTAGCAGCAAATGTCTCCTCTCGTCTGTGGAAGCCTTCGAAGACGTCATAGGCAAAGACTGCCGCATTGTGCCATGTCTCTTTGTTATATCAATAACCTCCGAGTGTGGGCTGAAACACACGTTTCTGTTCAAGGTGACAGGTGAGGACACGGGCAACTATTTTCTCCAGCAGCTTGCCCACAGTTTTCTGCATTGTGATGATTCTGTAGGCACTGATCTGAGAATGGTCATTGTTTGGCTTCGGTAGCGGTAGTAAGTAGCTGTGTAGCCATACCTCCTTAATCTGGCCACTCCGAATGCTGGCATTAAACTCATTGGCCAGTTTTGTCAAGTCGTCGTCACCTAAATCGCCTATGTCATCGTACCGAACACCATCTGGACCAGGAGCAGTGTTGAGTGACCTTTTAAGTGTTGTCCGAATGGTATCGGTTGTGATTGTGAGATCTTCTTCCAGCGCTACATCCTTACACAATGTTGACAGCGATCCCCGTATCCTCATCCTTACAGCCTCATTTCTTTGGTCCGTCTGCTCAATGTAGCGGGAAAGCAGGGCCTTCCCTTTGCTCTCATCAGATTTGTGCCATATCCGGCCTGTGTTCTGAAAGTCTGGTATGCCTCTGTGTCGTGTTGCGCCATTCATGCTCTGATGAAGGCGCTAGAATGTGGCTAACGATTTTTCTGAGCACACTTTTCTACAGAAGTCATCCCATTTGGCATCCATAGCCTGCTTAGCACATAGTTTAAAGTGCTTCATTGTTTGGTCGACCTCTACTTTCAGACGCTTTAAGAGCTCAGGTTGTGTTCTTTCATTCTTTCTGGCTTTCTGCCATGTATTGGCCGTTTGTCTCTTGTACCGCCAAGTTTCCTTGACTTCTACGTTCCACCATGGTGGCTGCGTCCATCTCTTCTGCCTCCTACGAGGGGCCATCTGTTTCCTTTGTCTGATTTTGCTAATGACGTCCTGGTCTGTTTTCTCGTAGTGGAATGTGTGGAGCTTTCTTTTCTGGTTTCTATTTCTACTTTTCTCAATTTGGAGGACACATGGATAGTGATCACTTCCGTGGAACCCCAGTGCACTCCACCTGCAAACCGGTGCGAACGTGGAAGATACCACAGCCAGGTCTATGACACTATCAGAGTCCCCTGTTCGAGTGGCCATTCTTGTTGCCCTTCCATCATTCAAGCACACTATATCGACTGACACCAGTGCGTTCTCTATGTCTTCTCCCTGCTTGTTGGTTATGACGTTACCCCACTGGTTTCCTCTATCATTAAAGTCTCCGCAGAAAATGACATTCTCTTCATCGAACTCAAAGAGATTCTGCCATTGTTGTGTGTCCACCTTCCAATTACAGGCATACACATTTACAATTACGAAATGAACTGGGGTCTGCACCCTAACCGCATGTACATTCTGTACTGCCCCACACAGACATATCAACCTCAGCTGCTACCATATTGTTGCGCACAAGGATGGCCTGCCCAAAGTGTCGCCTCTTGTAGAAACAATGAAATCCAGGAGTACTTACTGTCCTGTCACTAAGAAGAGTTTCTTGCAAAATCATTATATCGGCGCCGCACAGAAGCTTATCAGGGATGGGCCGTCGTTGATTTATGGACCCACATTTCCAATATGTAAGACGCACATACTTTAGGCCTAGTCTCTCACACTTCGACATGTTAACGCCACCTCTCTTACCTTGTCGTGTTTTCCTTCTTCGATGTTGTCGTTTGGGATGCATTGGAGTACTTGCTGTCGTCATAGTCACATAGATGATTTTGTCGCTGAACGTCGATGCTGTGGATGGTCTAGACTCACGTGCACTCACTCAGTCGCATGGTCCAGAACCCGTTTCCACGTTATAGACTGGCGAACTCCAGTAAATCGCTCTGCAGCACGCGGATACACTATGAGCCTTATAACAATTAGATTAATTACGCCTCCTTAACGAGAGACCGGCGAAAACAAACCGCCATTTTGTCACGCGTTCAATAGCGCATTCAACAACAAAGATGAGTATAAGTAATGAAATAAAGAAATTGTAACAAAATGCAATGAAGCAAACAAAGCATAGTGATTTACCATCAAATAAAAAGCGCGTACTATCACATGATACCTTCAAATTTCAATAAAAACAAACATATAAACAGAAAAGTTCACTGGAAATCAGCACTTATCTGTGAGTCCTCTGAAGAAGCCAGCGATCAGGGCGCCATATTCCCCGAAGCTTCAGGCAGAATAGTCAAAAGAAAGCAGTGGTGCATACGTCATGACCACGAGTAGCATGACAATGGAGGTGATTGCAGTGACCAAGGCATTCAAATGGTTAGAGTCATAAGACTACACCCACGCATGTATACTGAGTGATTCGATGAGCATGATAAAAAAGTGGAGGCAAGCTCTGTACGCATGCAATGGGTAGAGTCATTGCAGAAATCCAAAATACATAAGGTCACCTTTGTCTATGTCTCTGGACATGCGGGAGTACGGGGAAATGAAAGAGCGGACAGGTTGGCTGGCTGCGCTGTCGTTGAGGACGGGCAACCAATGGATCGGGCGGACATCATCAATGCCCTCAGAGATGTGGGAAGAGCACATGACTTCGACAAACACAGATCCACGTCACTTTTTCGGATGATGGAAATGGGAGTTAAGATGGGCACAGACATAAATGAGAAACTTAGTGGCCGTATTAGAAGACTTATCAACCAACATAGAACTGGAGTCGTCAGTCGCTGGACACTGCGGGACTTGCTGAGGAGGGGATCTGAGCGCCTATGGACATGTTCGGAGTGCAATGATGATGACCCGCAAATAACTCAATAAGTTGAGTGTTTCCTTACAAGTGTTGTTTGTCATCATAACCGCGCCCCGTCCACACCTGTTTAATACAGGAAGAAACGAACTTTAAAACAAAACAAAAACAGAAAGAAAAACACGCATAAACAGAATAGCAATATTGACGCCACGCAGACGTCACACTTACCCTCAATAGAGACTGAACTTGAAAGTCTCGATTGCAGCTTCCACTAGAGCGAGGCAATGCGGCATGGATGCAAGCCTTTAACTACCCTTTCTCTTCAGTTTCCCCCACGTTGGCTTCAAGTCTTCCACACAAATTCTTGTTATCTTTGCCGTCTCGTTTAACCACTTGTTCTGTATTCCGGCATTGATCTTGGAGAGTTAGCCTACGATGGTTGATTTCGTCCAGGCAATCTAATTGAATTTTATTTCATGTTTAAAAGATTACACGACTTTTACGATGTAATTTATTATGTATGCATCGGTAGGGCCTTCAGTTTCATTTATCACACGGTGTGATTATATTTCTTCATAATAGTCAGTTATAGTGAATTCATACAAATGATGTTGTTTAAAGTCTCATGACTTCGTTTTATAATGTGAAACATGCACGTTTAGTTGCAGAAATAAAAATAAAATAAAGTAGCACACTACAATCAGGCATCCGTAGCAAAAGGACATAAATCAATAAAAGAAAAAAATCTGCCACAAGGAAGGTACTGATGTTATAAAGATAATGTAACAATGACTACAGCCGCAGACGTCAAACAACTGGGCTGAAAGAGATCAGCCATTCACAACTAATTGACTGCGTCATGATAAGCAAAGAACAGGTGATTACGATCCGTGATAAGTTTAGAAACAGACTAAACAGCCTGATCAAGCTAGTAGAGATAGAAAAGAAAGATAAGTTGCCCCCCCCCTTTTTCCACCAAAATAATAATAACAATAATAATTGAATGAAATAATGCTACCATGAAATCGGATGTATTGTGTAGAAATGTATAAATATCGCAGTTTCCCGTGAGTCAAAGCACAACGCCAGACACTCAATGGCTGATTCTGGAAATACTTTACATATACAATTATAGATATAGTTATGGGCAAAAGGCGGGAGCCGCGATAGCTCAGTGGTTAGTGAACTGGACTACAAAGGACAAGAGGTAGAGTTTGATCCCAACCGACGGCTTCCGATTTACCCGGCCTTTAATGGGTACCGGATTTTTTTCTTGGAAAGTAAAGTGGCACGGGCGTAATACCGACCACATTACCCCAAAAATCATGTGCTGAAGGTCTGTAAAATGTATGGTCACTAACACCATATTCACTATACGCCACTTGGCGTGACGGGGGTACTTTACTTTTTTTAATTTTTATGGGCAAAAGTGCCTCACAGTAGCAGAGCTGGAATTTGTCAGCGACCCACAGATGATGGTTTGCGCCAGGATCGGTGAACCAGAAGCATCCAGACCCTGCTCCACCTCTTAGTGGTGCCTTCAGAAACAGACTAATCTTTCCAGTCTGGCCAAGTGAGTGGTGATCGAGAAGGGAAGACAAACCTGTACTCAAAAATGTCGTGCTGAAGTCAGATTTTGGGCCAAAAGGCGCAAATATCACAGTTTAACTGCAAACGATAACACAACGCAGACATGCACACTTAATGTCGTTTTAAGGGCGGATGACGAAGAGGTGTGATCTTCTAGCCATCGGGTGAACACAAACGAACGAACGATAAAAAATTAACTTGAATTGTTCCTACGATTTTCTGTGTTTCATTTTTAGGCTATCATTTTTTTTTTCAAATTGAGCAGCCGCATTACTTTGAACCATCAAGCAGAAAGAGACTTAAAAAAAAAAAGTAAAGTATCCCTCGTCACGCCAATTGACGTATAGGGAATATGGTGTTAGTGACCATACATTTTATAGACCTTCAGCACATGATTTTTGGGGTAATGTGGTCGGTATTACGCCCGTGCCGCAGAAAGAGACTATCTACACATTAATGGCATAGGAACACAAGCCTCTTACAGCATTGGGAACAATAGTCAACAACAAAAACTACAGGAGAAAATAGACAACGCAAACCAAGATTTTAACTCGTGATCTTCGACATATCGTCTTGTCACTACCTCCATCAAGCGGTGATACTCGGAAATATTTGTTTCTTCAGTTTCAAGATACTGGAGATGAAATCTGGGCCCACTACTATCAGCTGAACAATAAACAAGCAAACAAAGGAGATGACGTCATATTCATTCACTAAATTCAAGAAAACGATACTCTTTAGTGAAAGTCAGGCTGACTTTGTTGTTGGGATGCACGAGGCACAATCTTGAGTTACTACATACGTGTAAGGACACTGTCACAAGCACCTCGTTTTGAGATTTTCTAAGAAACAATCTTCGACTTCAAATGAAATCCGAAAGACACGAATATCTGAGACAAAGTACAATTCTACAACATGGTAATATTTGACTTGACACAACTTATGCAATAGCACGAAACAAGCACACGTGTCTTCAACATTCGCTGTATTAGCCTCTGTCGATTATCACATGGACCACAAATATTTTAAAAATAAAACAGAACTGGAATCAACAATAACTGGCGGACTTGTAACGAAAGCATTAGAGACGATGTCTTAAGATGATAGTAGATGTGGCAACTTTTCTTTGAAATAAAATGTTTAAAAAATGAAGGGTTCAATTTAAATACATTCCTGTGCGTCTGTGTGTGTGTGTGTGTGTGTGTGAATTGTTTGTTTTCTATGTGTATATATGTTTATGGTCTTTGTGTATGTATGCACTATTTTTATATTTCTGCATCCTTTCCCCGTCCCGTTTCCCTTGACACTTTCGTGCCACTGAGTCCTATCAGAGCATGGACGGGCGTGTGTGACTGGACTTCTAATTAAGACAAACCACATGGACACAACAATTACAGCAAACTACGAAGATACAACAATTACAACAAACTACATAGATACAATAATTACAACAAACTACCTGGACACATACAATTACAGCAAACTACATAAATATAATAATTACAATAAATTACCTGGATACTACAATTACAACTAACTAACTACCTGGATTAAACAATTACAACTAACTATCTGCATACATAAATTACAACAAATTACCTGGATACATTTACAACAAATTACCTGGATACGACAATTACAACAAAAAAATAGAACTAGAAAAAGAAATCCATAATGCATCATAGAGCATTGACATACTCATAGATCGTGATGAGACTAACAGATCAGAGAGGAGATCAGCTCTAGGGAGAACATTGGCACACTCATAGATCGTGATGGGGCTAATAAATCAGAGAGGAGAACAGCTCTAGGGAGAACATTGACATACTCATAGATCGTGATGGGGCTAAGAGATCAGAGAGGAGATCAGCTCTAGGGAGAACATTGGCACACTCATAGATCGTGATGGAGCTAAAAGATCAGAGAGGAGATCAGCTCTAAGGAGAACATTGGCACACTCATAGATCGTGATGGGGCTAAGAGATCAGAGGGGAGATCAGCTCTAGGGAGAACATTGACATACTCATAGATCGTGATGGGGCTAAGAGACCAGAGAGGAGATCATCTCTAGGGAGAACATTGGCACACTCATAGATCGTGATGGGGCTAAGAGATCAGAGAGGAGATCAGCTCTAGGGAGAACATTGACATACTAATAGATCGTGATGGGGCTAATAGACCAGAGAGGAGATCAGCTCTAGGGAGAACATTGACATACTAATAGATCGTGATGGGGCTAAGAGATCAGAGAGGTGATCATCTCTAGGGAGAACATTGACATACTAATAGATCGTGATGGGGCTAAGAGATCAGAGAGGAGATCAGCTCTAGGGAGAACATTGACATACTGATAGATCGTGATGGGGCTAAGAGATCAGAGAGGAGATCAGCTCTAGGGAGAACATTGACATACTAATAGATCGTGATGGGACTAAGAGATCAGAGAGGAGATCAGCTCTAGGGAGAACATTGGCACACTCATAGATCGTGATGGGGCTAAGAGACCAGAGAGGAGATCATCTCTAGGGAGAACATTGGCACACTCATAGATCGTGATGGGGCTAAGAGATCAGAGAGGAGATCAGCTCTAGGGAGAACATTGACACACTCATAGATCGTGATGAGGCTAACAGATCAGAGAGGAGAACAGCTCTAGGGAGAACATTGACACACTCATAGATCGTGATGAGGCTAACAGATCAGAGAGGAGAACAGCTCTAGGGAGAACATTGACACACTCATAGATCGTGATGAGGCTAACAGATCAGAGAGGAGAACAGCTCTAGGGAGAACATTGACACACTCATAGATCGTAATGAGGCTAACAGATCAGAGAGGTGAACAGCTCTAGGGAGAACATTGACACACTCATAGATCGTGATGAGGCTAACAGATCAGAGAGGAGAACATCTCTAGGGAGAACATTGACATACTAATAGATCGTGATGGGGCTAAGAGATCAGAGAGGAGAACAGCTCTAGCGGAGAACATTGACACACTCATATAAATCGTGATGAGGCTAACAGATCAGAAAAAGATCAACTCTAGAGAGAACATTGACACACTCATAGATCGTAATGAGGCTAACGGATCATGGTAAAGATAAGCTTCCTGGCAGAACTTTGAGCCAAACTCATGGATCTCTTTGAGACCAATAGATCAGAGAGGAGATCAGGTCTGCAAATAATGTCGCTGCAATCTCTCAGGTTGACGTAGCAGTTTTAACGTCTGTATGAAATATTTGTATAATATAAAAAAAACACCATTCTGAAGCTAAAATGTACCTCATAAGTAAAACTTCAACACATCATTCTCCTTAGAGATCAACACATCTTTGTGTTCATAAAAAAATAAAGTGTCCCCGTCACGCCAAGTGGCGTATAGGGAATATGGTGTTAGTGACCATAAATTTTACAGATCTTCGGCACAAGATTTTTGGGGTAATGTGGTCGGTATTACGCCCGTGCCGCTTTACTTTCCCAGAAAAAATCCGGTACCTATTAAAGGTTGGGTGAACCTGGAAGCCGTCGGTTGGGATCGAACCCTACCTCTTGTCCTTTGTAGTCCAGTTCACTAACCACTGAGCTAACGCGGCTCCCCTCTGCCTTCATATCCGAACCAAATCTACCAGAAAACGATAGCAGTGTGGGCCTCGGTGTGTGTGTGTGTGTGTACATAACTGTTTAATTTGTACACATGGTTAGATCTTCAGTAGTCACTGCCAGGCGTTGTGTGTGTGTTTTTCTTTTAATCCGAGCAGCTTTTCTTACGGTTAATTCTCCCAAAATTTGAGTGAGTGACAGTTCTGGCAGCAGAATGAACAAGACAAATTAATGCAATAGAAGTAGAGAGTGACGTGGAGTAGCATTTTCGTTGAAGAACTGAAGTGGACAAAGGACAACTGATTGTGAAAGAAACCGCACAACGCTCCAAGGCCTTTACATCGTGTTGATATCTCTATTTTAGCAGCTTAGTCTACTGATGTGTGGTCACATGTGTACCAACCAGAATCCCTTTGATCAGAATCAGAGTGTATGTACCAGCATTGTTCGCAATTTTTTAAGTCAATTATTTTCATACCCATCTATAGTTTTGATAGGGCCTGCAGGCTAAGAGGGAAATTCCAGAATCACCCAAAATTTGTGATTTTTTAAACTACTTTAGCTAAAGACAGCTGACGTCATTTTACCTACAACCGCCCCTGCTCTCAAAACTGAAAGCGAAACAAACATTGGGTTATTCTCTTTAGCTCTTGGGCCTTAGTAGATGGATGTGGTGATTCTAACCCATGTACACTGACAAACAAACACATACACAATTATACAAACTAGGAAAAATGGGCCAGAAAAACACATGTGATTAAAAATAGATTTATTGTATGTTTTAGTTCACCATTCAACTAATTAAATGGAACATTTAAAATAGTTTTAAATCTTGGGAGTACAGAAAAAAAATGTTTGCATTTAGTGTCTGCTTGTATTTTCACATTTTCTGATAGGCTTTGTTTGGTGGTAAAATTGGATGAGCAAGAAAAATAAATGCTAGTTACATTAAAAAAAAAAAAACATTACAAAGCGTTAGGGCATCAGAAAAAATAACGTAAAAAGAACAAGAGACACAGCAATGAAACACTTCGGATAATATATTAGTGGACTGGAAACGGTTGTCATGTTTCCCTTTATATTGTGCCTATGGTACGTAACCTGGCAATGCAGAGACTAGCAGGAAAACTCATGCTGAAGGAGCAGGTTTGTCCCGGCGGATGTTCCTCCTAAGAGATGGTAAACTTCAGACCGGTTAGAAAAGACTTTTTAGTCTGGGAAGAGTTATCCTGTAAGAGATAACTCTGGCTACTGCCTTGTAAAAAACTGCTGCCTTTTAGAAAGGTAAAAGAGAATCAAAGTTTATAAAAACAGTCCCTATTAAATTCAGGTCGAAGACAAGTGCTGTGCACAGCAAGGTGTGAAACGATGGGCAAGACATTCCTCTATTAAGAGAACAAAGAAGACGAGATGTGATTTCACTACAAGATAGCCGAAGAGTGAGCAAGCACGTTGATTACTGACTGAGTTGATAAAAAGACAAGTATTTTCAGGACCTAAATGATTATCAACGCCGTGTAACGTAATACATAACGTTAAGGTACCAGTGCATATAACATCATGTCAATCACTTCTTATTTGTAAGTCTGTCTGATTATAATTCATAATCTTGCCTTCTACGAGTATTTATCACACACCAGGAGACATTTTAGCCACGGTTTTTAATATTGTCCCTTCACCTCAAAGAAAGCAATTGCCAATTTTTTTTTCATTCATTCAATTTTGTTGATGATCGTCGTAACTTCGCTCATTTCAAAGTCAGAAAGGAACCCCTCTCGCTTCATCTATTAATCAATATTATTTACGGATCTCGCATCGATCAGCAATGCGCAACAAAGACCGTTTTATATACACATTTTAGAACAGTATTTCTGATATTTCAGTTCCGCATCTGTTTTTACACGATCAAGCTTTCATGTTTTTACCAGCATCTAGTGCCACTGCGATTTATTCAGAAATATTTTGTAATAACTTTTAGTCGATATATCACCAAAGTTCTATTTTCTTGTTACTTATTTGCGAAGTCTTGTCACCAACAATTAACATCGACACCGTGTACTATCAGAGGCAGGGTTCAATCCCAACCGACGGCCTCCAGGTTCACCTAGCCTTTAATGGGTACCGGACTTTTTTCTGGGAATGTAAGGCGGCACGGGCGTAATACCGACCACATTACCCTAAAAATCATGTGCTGAAGGTCTGTAAAATTTATGGTCACTAACACCATATTCCCTATACGCCACTTGGCGTGATGGGGGTACTTTACTTTACTTTTTTACCGTGTACTATCACCAACGCGTTATTCTCATCATTATTTGTGTTTAGGGTAACAATCAGATAGTAATGGACACTGTTCTATTACAGAAATAAATGACATACACACAAGGAGAATAATGTCACGAGTATATTACCAAGGGATGGACTCAACATGCACTTTGCACACTGGATAATCTCATAGGTGATAAGACTATTCTTGTCAGGTATTAATTCTGATTGAGCCCATGAATCTCAACGACACAGGTTAAAAACGGTCAGCGACTCATAGCTGACTGTTGGTATCTGGATCAGTGCAGAATTCAACAAGACCCTACTGCATCTTCCAGATGTGAGCCTTTAGACAAACTAACAATTCTGTCCGTTGAAACGAGTAGGCATCGAAGATGGACGGATATCAGGGACACAAAATCCCGTTGTGAAGTCGGACGTTTTGGGCCGAAGGGTGCAGAATATTACAGCTTACTGTAAACGACAACACAACGCGCCTACGTCAATTTAACACTCTTTTAAGATCGGGCGATGATAAGAGTAACCAGGGGCAGAGTGTAGATGCAAAAAAGAAAAGCAAAGTTTTGATTGCTCCTGAGATTCGCTTTTTAAACAATTTCTTTGGGGAAGCACAAGCGTCTGCGACCTACGGTCGCAATAGCAGGGTCGGCGCAACATCAACTGACCAAGACCCAGCAGTTCTACCTCCTCGTGGTCTCCCCTGGTAACAGTCTACGTCAAAACAGGATGTCTAACAGAAGCAATGATCGCAGTGTTCCCTGTAATGGTGGCTGTTATTGATATAGAAGACCCAGTATTGCAGTATCTATGGGCTGGACTAGTAGCTTCCCAGCATTGCCTGGAATAAACGAGCTCCAACTTTTCCAGTAAGAACCGGGAACGTCAAGAAAGCCATTACGACCCGCCACATCAATGAGTCCAAGGGTACCCTGTCCGCATCAACTCGTGCCATTACGACAACTCAAACAATTTCCTTACTCGAATTCTTAAGTCGTAAAAGCACTAGCTCGATTATGGCTTTAAATTCCCAGTGACTCTTCATCATATCAATGAATGAGACGCTCTGAAGACTAGCATTCAAGTCGATACAAACTCTTTCCTGGTATCCTTTCACTTCACAACTCTCTCCAAGTCAGCAATTGTACCCGCAAAATTGTCACTTCACAACTTTCTTCAAATCAGCAATCGTAACCATTAAATTATCACTTCACAACTCTCTTTAAGTCAACAACTGTGACCGTTAAATTGTCACTTCACAACTCTCTTTAATTCAGCAACTGTGACCGTTAAATTGTCACTTCCCAACTCTCTTTAAATCAGCAATTGTAACCGTTAAATTGTCACTTCACAACTCTCTTTAAATCAGCAATTGTAACCGTTAAATTGTCACTTCACAACTCTCTTTAAATCAGCAACTGTGACCGTTAAATTATCACTTCACAACTCTCTTTAAATCAGCCTTTGTAACCGCTAAATTGTCACTTCACAGCTTTCTTCAAATCAGCAATTGTAACCGCTAAATTGTCACTTCACAGCTTTCTTCAAATCAGCCTTTGTAACCGCTAAATTGTCACTTCACAGATTTCTTCTAATCAGCAATTGTAACGACTAAATTGTCACTTCACAGCTTTCTTCAAATCAGCAATTGTAACGACTAAATTGTCACTTCACAGCTTTCTTCAAATCAGCAATTGTAACGACTAAATTGTCACTTCACAGCTTTCTTCAAATCAGCAATTGTAACGACTAAATTGTCACTTCACAGCTTTCTTCAAATCAGCAATTGTAACGACTAAATTGTCACTTCACAAATGGATAAAGTAGACGATATCTTCCAATATACAACGTCATTGAGCAACATTAAACCAGACCATGCCACAGCATTCTGAGGTGAGAGAACCAGCGCTTTCCTCTCTACTATACCCTTTCTAAACCCTTGATACTACTGCTCATACTATCTGAATTTGCTGAAAAGAGTCATTCTATAATTTAATCTTTTTTTTTTCTAAATTGGCATAAAATGACATGTGTGTAATAATTAAATGAGGAAGATACTATGCAATCCATTTTTGACAATAGAAACAAGAAAAAGAGTACTTAAATGTTATGTAGAGCCAGTCTTAACATATGGATGCGAATCATGGACAATAGGACAACAGACAAGAAAATCACTGGAGTCTGTAGAAATGTGGTTTTACAGAAGAATGTTGAGAGTACCATGGACAGCTAAGAAGAGTAATGAAGATGTTCTGAGAGATCAAAGCAAAAAGAGAGCTAATTTCCAATATTAGGAAGAAACAATCATCATTTTTTGGCCATGTAACGAGAAGAGAACAACTGGAATATATTGTAACATCTGGAAAAATTGAGGGACGAAGAGATAGAGGGAAGCAAAGAGAAAAAAAACAGACAGCTTAAGAGAATGGCTTGGCAGAAGGTCGACAACAGAAATGATAAATAGCTGTCAAGATCGAAAGTTGTGGAGAGACATGATCACCTACGCCAGCAGGCCCGGTACTTGATGATGGTGATGATGATGTAATAATTCAGGTAAACCTCTTCTCTTATATCCGTAGAGCTGCTAAATATAATTTATATATGGTTATCATCATCAAGTACCGAGTCTGCTGGCGTAGGTGATCATGTCCCTCCCAACTTTCGATCTCGACATTTATTTATCATTTCTGTTGTTGACCTTCTGGCAAGCCATTCTCTTAAGCTGTCTGGTATTTTTTCTCTTTGCTTCCCTCTATCTCTTCATCCCTCAATTTTTCCAGTTGTAAAAATATATGAGGTTATATTCCCCTTATATTTGAAACAACGTTCAAGTTATCTCCAAGATCGCGTGCTAACCACAACACTCCTGAAACCCCTTACGAAACCGCCAACAAAAGTAGTGCTCGTACAGTTCTGGTTGCATTTCGTCTAAATAGTTAACGATTATTATTTTGGCATGCTCTTTAATCAAGCAAGTTACTTTATAAACCAAAGCAGTATACGCTCCTGTGTTTAAAATGCGAAGATTAAAATAATAATTATGTAAAGTAAATCTTGTGAAATGAATGTTCATCATGGACAACAGCTTGATACATAACGATTATTGTGGGCCACATATTTGTGGACAATATTCGGAATTTCTTTGGCCTTGGATTGAAAACGAAGAAATATTTAGATGAATGTCACGTGATAAAGAAGCTCTGTTTAGGCATATGGAAAACATGAATATAAGCACAAAGATAAAAAATATAATAATGAATATATTAAATATAGTGCTGGACCGCGAGTAGAGCTGCAGAAAACATATAAAATAAGCAATCAATGATGTGAAGTAGCTTATTAAGCTATAGAGATACGAGACAAACCAAGACGTTTGTAATACCGACTCATAACCCATTTTGGAACTGTCCATTAGAGAGAGTGTAATAGTTTCACTCTTTTCTTTTATCACCAGTCTCCTTTTCAACTCATTCCATTCATCCTTTGTCATGAGACCCTTTCTAATTGTTCAATATGTTCAGTTCCGTTTCGGCCCACGAAATCCTACCTGCCTCACTGACTTTCTATTTTGTAATCAACATGCACGTGAAATTCTGGCCATCGTTCCTATTCCGCTATTTTCAATCTTGAGATCGGTGTTTGTTGTTGTTGTTGCGTTCGCCAGCTTTCAACTCTGACGAAGTCTCTAGAGACTAGGAACCGAATGTTGCGTGTTAATCCATTTTTCCCTGGCAATCGTGTGCACACGGGTCCCTCGCCGCACAGGCAGATAACTCTGACTTCGGAGTTACTCATGTTTTTTTCCGTCGATGAGTAACTGACGTTTCAAGCCGGGCCTCACTGCTGAGACCAGGGGTGGTTGTCGCAGAGAGAAATCATAAATAAAAATCCCAACCGGTGGAGCCGAGATTTGAACCCACAACCTCTCTGTCCCGAGGCCGGCGTCCTGCCTCGAGACCAACCAGTCCCCCGTGGACTTGGAATATGAGGAAACTGCAACAAGGAACACTTTTCATGCATAGCCTGCAATGGTTCCTGCCGCCTATACACCATATACCAGAAGTTCACGTCCTCCCGAAAGTGATGATCGTCATATTTCTATAAAAATGTATAGCGCTTGATGATGTTAGGCCATCGTTGTTGACTCCAATTTCGAACATATAAACACACAGTTAGTCGTCAGATTATCCCCGTCGCACATCAAACCTCAGACCGTAAGATTAGCGTAACGCCGGTCTAGGGATTTACGATGAGCCATTACGATGACGTAGCACACATAACAACGTCGCACGCACTGCAATGACGCGCCCTTTAGAATCCTGATTACTCTAGTGAATGTAGCTTACAACGAACAGAACACGGTGCAAATTCCCTAAAGTGATAAAACTGCGGCTGACGAAGACACTCTTGTGTTCATATTTGTTTTATTGAGTAGTACAGTTTACCTATCGTGTTTTTTTTATAAAGTATAAATATTTGTTTTATTGAGTAATACTTTATCTATCGTGTTTTTGTATAAAGTATAAATATTTGTTTTATTGAGTAGTACTTTACATATCGTGTTTTTATATAAAGTATAAATATTTGTTTTATTGAGTAGTACTTTACCTATCGTGTTTTTGTATAAAGTATAAATATTTGTTGTATTGCACCTGATGCAGGCTTTTTTTTCTCCCGAAACGTCGTAGTTTGTCTCGTTTCTCTTCAGCTTTAGCTGCTTAATATCATTTAACATTTATTTTATATATAGAGGAAACATGGCCGATCTGCTTTTGGTTTTATGCATTCTTGACGTGACAAGATCCGTTCAACCTCAGACTCTCTTATGGGGTTATATTAGACTGCAATTGCTATACAAAAAGAAAACATGGTCAAATTACATTTTTTATTGGTTAAAAAATATGCAATGAAGAAAACATAGCATATACTCAGTCATTTGATTAGATAAGGACCTAGAAAATAACTTTTAGCCACAAACTTGCTGGGATCAGGTAACAAAAACTATTCCAAGCTAGAAACACTAACATAATGAAACACAATCTTGAAGCCTTTTATAATCAGGTACTTACTTTCAAGCATCGGTGGGTGAGTGGTTAGCATGCTCGCTTTCTGATCAGAATAGTCCAACTTCGATTCCCAGAAGTGGCGGGTTATTTTTCGGATCTAAAAGTCTTCGGGGTTCACCCCGCCTCTAAAAATGGGTACTATAAATGTTTCTGGTAAGTAAAAGTGGCCATGCGTGATACCGACCACATCAGCAAAAATGTGCCGTGGTCACGGAAAATATGGACAGTAACACCATAGTCCCCTTACCCTAGCAAGTCGTGGAGTGAACTTTTACTTGACTTGACTTGACTGAATTTTACTCCTTTAAAGATAGCACAACTTAAATGATTTGGCCACCTGGTCAGCATGAATCCTTACCAATCACCATCAAGGGCGTTCTTCTCGAGAATGCATGGAAAAAGAAAAAGAGGAAAATCCAGAAGAAGATGGATAGATGCAGTGACAGAGACACGTAACAACAAAAAAAAATCACTAATTCAGACTGTTCGAGCAGCGCATGATCGTTAAATGATATAACTACGACACCTTTTCGATACCAGTGAGAAAAAGAGTAAAGAAAAAGAAAGATGAGCACACTATGTAGAATTCATGAATGTTCATTAATTGTACTATGCCTTATCGACATAAGAAGGATATTTGTTCTATGCTTTGTTCTGTTACTCGGGGAAAAGCGTTATAGTTAGTTTCAAAGTTCTCACTTGGTACAAATGTATTGACCTTGATGACTCTTCGATAAGGGAAGAAGGCAAGATAAAGCCTAGTGGCGAATGGAGAACATCACGTTAATGTTAAACATTTTTTTTTAACATTCGACACACAAATTTAACGTGGTCATCATTACGTAGTGCCGTATCCTGTCAAGAGAAAAATCCGGCATCCATTTATTTAAGGCTGAGTGAAACTAGAAGTGGTCTGTTCGAATCTAACCCGAACTTTTGTCCTCAGTAAACTAGTTCGCTATATGTAATATCACCCTTTCCATGTTCAAGAAAATATGTTACTAATTTTTTATATAATTTCTGATCTTATATTAAAGTAGTTCCTTTGACATATAAATTCGATAGAACTATCAAGTATTTGAAGTCCCACAGTATATTGATGTAAATCAAAAGCCTTCACATATAAATTCGATAGAACTATCAAGTATTTGACGTCCCACAGTATATTGATGTAAATCAAAGCCATCATATAAATTCGATAAAACTATCAAGTATTTGAAGTCCCACAGTATATTAATGTAAACCCAAAGCCATCATATAAATTCGATAGAATTATAAAGTATTTGACGTTCCACAGTATATTGGTGTAAACCAAAGTCATCACATTCACATTCGATATAACTATCAAGTAATTGAAGTCCTACAGTATATTGGTGTAAACCAAAGCCATCACATCCACATTCGATATAACTATCAAGTAATTGAAGTCCCACAGTATATTGATGTAAACCAAAGCCATCACATATGAATACGCTTTCTAACTTGTATTTTCTGACTTTGCTCATCCAGGTATCCATTTTTACAGCTGATCTGAGTGAAGCGAGTCTGTCAGGGATGATGACACGAACTTTTCCTTTGTTTTGTTTCTCATTTGCTCAACAGATGATAATCACAGACACTCCTGTAACGGGGGTTCAAATTAAGTTGTCTAAACGTGTCTGATTTGGCCTTTGGCGTCTTGACAGACGGTTGGTAGCAAGCAATCATGATAAGTCATTGAGTAAAGTAAAGAGCTCCGTCACGCCAAGTGGCGTATAGGGAATATTGTGTTAGTGACCATTATTTTTACAGACCTTCCGCCCTTGATTTTTTGGAGTAACATGGTCAGTATTACGCCCGTGCCGCTTTACTTTTTCAGAATAAATTCGGTACTCATTTAAGGCTGGGTGAACCTGGAATCTGTCGATCAGGATCGAACCCGACCTCATGCCCTTTGTAGTCCAGTTCACTAACAACTGAGCTATCGCGGCTCCCGATAAGTCAGTAGTTTGGTAAAAATATTAGTAACTCCTTCTGGATGCTTTTTTGCTAGACAGTTTCTTTCGTGGCTGAATCTGCCAATAAAATAATATTCCTTCCCTGGCTAGATACGAACCCGCGACCTCTGGATTAGAAGTCCAGGTGTCTAAACGTGTATAGAAATTGTATTACTCAGAGACTGACGTAAGACAATCGCAGAACTGCAACATACCCCCATGGTCTTGAATATCTTTAAAACAAAACATTCTGTAATTATAAATACATATATCGGGTATAGTCTCACATAACATCTAGGCTACTCAGATTAAGAATCTGCTTTATTTCTGTACATTTATGTTTGACGTTTGTACTGACCTGGATCTCTTGAGTGATACTTGTATATTAATTAATTTTTTTTTAAGTATCAGCGTCTCTTTCCGATTTGAACACATGTTTGTTGTTAATCTTTATTTTTAAAATGATACATGTTCCTACTATTTCAGTTTAACAGTTAACAAATATATGTTTGTCACAAGCAATTTAAAACAATTTTGTTACAGGTCCCACAAAATCAGTCTGTCAAATTACATGAAAGAACACATATTTAATTATGTTAAGTAATTATGCGAAGAATTTGTTTCTGTCAAATGTCACACAAATTGTTACTTTGGCACATTTAAGTGAAATTGATAAGTCAGATTCTGTGTAACTGAAACATCTTTCGTTACGGTGAAAGGGATGACAACGATTCCAGGCTTTTCCCACATTTACCACTTCCGGCAGTTAAGAGAAGAGAATGCTCTTCTATCTCAGGTGATTCACTAGCTATTGATCCTGCTGCAGAAATAGGGGTCGAGCCTCCTTGTTGTCTGGAGTCAACACAATCGACTGGAATGTCTGTTGAATCGTGGTGCGTGACGTCAACTATCTGTGTTTCTGGACAGTCTGTGAAGTCTACACACGGCGGGGGCGAAGGGCTGGTGGCAGTGTCGATTAGAGTGGGGACACGATGTTCTAGCCTATCAGTCTGGTGTAAGTCTGACGGTTTATGTTCAAAATCTGATGAATTTAAATTCAGTTGAGGCGATCCATGAAAGATGCTACGATCGTGGCTGGCATGTACACCCATGCTTCCATCAGTTGACGATGATGATGGTGGTGACTGCATGTCTTTAACTTTGGAACTCACATGAATCATGGATGACTTGATCTGTGTGGGTAAGTTACTGCTTATTTCGTAGTTGAATGAGCTAAAACCATTCTCATCTTTTTCTATGATGTTGGTGCAATCAATTGCTTCTTTCTTGACAAGATCGCTGATTAAAAACGTATCTCTTTTAAATGAAGAAGCAGATTGTATGTCCACATTCTTACTGCCCAGCGCCTTGGCGGAAAATGAAGACAGTCTCAGCTGCTCGTGTACATCTCTCTTTGTCTCCGCTCCATCGCTTAAGCTAATTATATCTCTGGATGTCACGTTGTTGAGGTGCCCAAATACGCTTCTTGATTCAAACTCCACTTGATTGTTCAATGACATATCAGATCTTGGATCTAGATTTTTCCGGTTCTTGTTCTTGATGACGTGTTTCTCTGCGCTCAGCTTGTGCTCTGCAACTTCAGCGCTTGAAATGTTTTCTTGTTTTTTCCACTTTGTTCTGCGGTTCTGGAACCAGATTTTTACCTGAGAAAAGATGAAAATCAAGAAACTTTTCAATATTGTATTTTAGCAGTTAAAGTTTAGAAGTAGAATAAAAGATTCAATAAAATAACATCAACAGTCACGACTACAGTCAGTCCTGTAACACACTAACAATTATATAAGAATCTCAAAATCAGTTACATTATCAATCACGTTTTCATTCACGCTATCAAACACACCATCCAATTAACAATCATTCACGTTTCCAGTTATACCATACAATCAGCTACATCAGACACACAATCAAACGCATCATCAGTCACACTCATATCATCAGTCACAGTCACATCATCACTCACAGCCACGTTATCATTCAAATTATGAAACACGCCATCAGTCATATAGTCAATCATACAGTCAGCCTTGCCGTCAGTCACACCATATGCTAAGATAAACGTTTCATCTCATCAAACTTGCCCAAATACGTACTTAATTGATCGCTGTAGGCGACTATATGTGTATTTAATGAACACTTTCAGAAAATATGACCCTCAAATGCTTTACCACTCAATAGTTTTCCAATAGTTCTGTGGGCGACTTTACGTATATGAAAGCGGGTTACGCGCTGGCGAAGTGCTGTGCGGGATTCTTTCTCTTGAGCACTGATATCAAGTGCCTAGTCATATCGGAATGGACAGAGGATATAGAATAAAGAACATAGTTTCCATATGTTATCTAATGTTATCTCGTAATGAACAGTTGACACTTGAAAACATGGAAAGGGCAATCTGTTACCTGTTGCCCAAGCACAAATTTAAAAACAGTGAATAATTTTGCTAACATTTTTCTCAAGGTAATGTTTATTGTATGCTTACTCTGTAATGAGAGAAAGAAATATGAATTGACAAGACATTTATAGACTGCGCAAGGAAAAGTCGGGTAAAAGAATCAACAATCCATTGACTGCTGGATCAATAATAACAATAACATTTTTATCAAACCAATAAGCAGACTCTCACATGCGAACGGTCTGCCGTTTAGATAAATTATTTGAGCATAATATATACACTTTAGTCTTAAAATATAGACCATATACATTATAAGACAAAATATTTAACATTTGAAATCAATTTTAGAACAGTCAGAAAACTTAACTTTCATTTTATCAACTAATTGATATGACCTCGCTATAAAAAACTGAAAACCTATGTAGAACTAAAAACAACAGATTACACATGTTAAATGAAGGGAATGTAATATGATTTATTCACATCTTTGACAAAAATAAATAAGGCGCATCGATCACTGCAAAAAAGGGGCAGACCTTTGAGCTTAATCGTTAAATAAAAATCTGCTCAAGTTTCAATACAAGAAATTATTTAGAGAAAAAATAAGGAGTGAAAGTAAGCTTGATTGCAACGTCTGCACAAATTATTGACAAAATAAAGATGCTGAAAAATTAATAAGTTGCATAGCTCGTTAGAAAGAATCTTAATTAGTTGGGTTCACGACTTCAACATCAGAAGACATGGCTGCAGGGCAAGCGGCACCCAGTTAAAGACGCATGGACAGTATTACCGGAATAATGAATGGGACGCAGGTGACGTAATTTGTGCGTAGGGATAAATTGTACACTCTTCTACTTTCATTAAGGCAGGCTAGATGATGAAGAGAAAGCACAATTTGAACATGCCAGCTGCTCACCTTGACAGTGGCGTGGCCCGATGGTCGTCATCACACATGCCGCTGGATCCATACCGATAGTGGGCAACAACAACTTGGGCCGACTGAATTGTCCAACGTGAGTAAATCTTTTTCTATACCAGCAAGTCTTTTCTAAGTTTACCCCCACCTAGTTTACGATTCTCTTCACTATTCATTGCCCCATTTAGGGTCATTGTTACTAATTACTGGCATGTGCATTGTGATATTTAAAATAAAAATTCCCTCCAGCAGCCTATTTTTTTTTTATTTCACAATAATGTGTTTTTCTATATTTGTTGCTTATTTGCTTTGACGATGAATGTTGAAATTGTCTTCCAATATAAACATGATCGGCAGAAACAAAGATTTATTAGAACAAAGACCACTCCCCCTTACATGCGTTCACTAGTATAAAGCTACTTAAGTGTTCATATAAAAAGTAAAAATTAAAGTACCCCCGTCACGCTAATTGGCGTATAGGGAAATATGGTGTTAGTGACCCTATATTTTACAGACCTTCAGCACATGATTTTTGGGGTAATGTGGTCAGTAATACGCCCGTGCTGCTTTACTTTCCCAGAAAAAATCCGGTACCCATTTAAGACTTTGTGAACCCGGAAGCCGTCGGTTGGGATCGAACCCTACCCCTTGTCCGAGGTAGTCCAGTTCACTAACCACTGAGCTATCGCGGCTCCCTAAGTTTTGTTATAATACAAAAAAAGTAAAACACACAGATATTCCACTTTTTCCATTATACCTGAAGGAGAGTAAGAATAGTAAAATTAAGCCACTGAATCCTTGCAACTTATCACCTTATACCACTGAATATTTATGGTTATGTTTGTGGAAGACACCGGTATCACTGCAAACGAATTAAAATTAATAATTGCTCAACCGCCCGTGCCAGTGGAATCATCCGAATTATTATCTCATCTCCCAAACAAAGAAAGGTAGCTGTAGTCCCCATCATAGGAGTCTCAGCACACGCCAAAAGACATAAGGCGAAACCGCACAGAAAGTGAACACAGCCATATGTTCTCCATTATACGATATCATCATTCATCGTAAACAATCGAAATATCGAAACACGATCAAAACAGATGAAACGCACAGCTCACAGTGTGCACAGAGCACTTAACTCAGTAGCTCCTGCAACAAGCCGGTATATATCACCTTATACTACTGAATCTTTGCAACATATTACCTTATACCACTGCATATTTGCAACGTATCACCTTATACCACTGCATATTTGCAACATATAACATTAAACCACTGTATATTTGCAACATATAACCTTATACAACTGAAAATTCGCAACATATAACCTTATACCACTGCGTATTTGCAACATATCTTTATGCCACACGCGTCATTTATTACTAGTAAATTGAGACACCTAAAGCGAACGAAATAATGACTCGTTTCTGCCTCGAGCGCATTAAAAGGATAATGACACCCCCACCACGTCCATTATGAAGCGTCAGCACCGCTACTTCGAACCAGTCAGATTAAGCATTGACCCTTAATCGCACTTTACATCATTTCCTCTTCTACTTATTGCCGCACATATACTTTTCTTACATACTTAACCATGCCTACACCTTCTCAGTTCCAGTAGTCAATAGTTCTAACGCATTAAACGCCACTCGCATAGCAGGCGCTTAAGATGCACTCAGACAACCCTCGTCTGGGATACTAGTCAAAAATGTCGGCAGCGATGTCAATACATCGGACGAACGTCGTCAAGTCTCTTTACAAATCAATTTGATCACCGCACCGAGAAGTGTTGAATGGACCATTAATTCAACCTGGCGTCACTCAAAGATGGCGAACATTAGCTTGATCATTTACCGTAAAGATTTTACCCGCCCCGTCATAACCACACTCAAATATCGTACACTGCCTCGTGTCCCCTTCAGAGAAACAGGGCTACGGTAATTGATTTCTCCATCCACTGTCCCCTTGTAATCGATTTTTAAGCACTGTCCGAGGGGGGAAATAATTGCAGGCACGATATTCTATCATTAGGCAGGCACGATACTATTGGCTGCTGTTATTTCTTTCTACCTCAAACCATTCGTCTCGATTTATAGGATTTGAATTTGGAGGTGATAAAAACCTGATCGAGAGAGCGCACTATGCTTTTGTTGCTGCCTTGTGTCAAATGTAACATTACTCGATACGAAGGGAAGAGAACGAAACCAGCTGTGATATTTAAAACATAACAAAAAGAGAAAAAAAAAATTGCATTCAACCATATCCAGGCAGTACTCGTTAAAAAGAGACTAGAAAAATGGAAACACGTTGCCAAATTTTGTTAATTTTTTTTTCCCACTTAAAACTATTTTCTTTTCACTTTGTTCATACGATCTTTATTTGGTTGCTACGACTTTGATGATTTTCCTTTCCTTGACGGAGCCTTCTAAAGATGGACAAACGAAGATCTCGATACGTGCATGGATGACGTCACAAAGAAATGCAGCAGTGGCTGGAGAGAGGGAAAATGAGAAAATGACGAAATGAGAAACAAGTGAATAGAAAAAGAAACAGAAGAAAGAGAAAGAGAGGGCACCAGAGAAGAAATGTACGAAGAATGAGAAGAGGGAGGGAAAGTGGATGAAAACGAGAGAGCAAATAATAACAAGAAAAGATAGATGATGAAAGAGAAAGATATATATATATATATTGTAAAGAAAAGTATAAAGAAACAGTGAAAGCAATTAAGAAAAGAGAGAGAGAGAGAGAGAAAGAGAGAGAGAGAGAGAGAGAGAGAGAGAGAGAGAGAGAGAATGTTTCGACGTATAAATGTAAAATAATGTAAAATAAATCAGCCCAGCTTATCGAGTGAATGTTAAATTGAAGAAATCTCATTGGCCAATTTGTAGACTAGCGTCAGCTGACTGAGAGAAACGGATCTTTCTAAATGTATGCCTCTAAGCAGTTACAAAATTGGACATAAACCACATACAATAACAGCATTGCTAGCAGGAAAATAGTTATTTATTATTTTAAATTATAACCATTTTTTTTAGCTTGTTAGTAAGTCTCATAATATATTATGGGATCAATAGTAGACAAAAAAGGAATTGAAGTCAAAGGTCACAACATAAATAATTTGCGATAGCGGATGACACAGTCTTAATAGCAGAGACAGAGAATGAACTACAAGAAATGATAGACATAATAGTAGAAGAAAGCAACAAGAAAGGTCTCAGTCTGAATAGTAAGAAAACAGAAGTAATGGTTATATCGAAGAAACAATTATCACCATCATGCAGCATAAAAATAAACGAGACAAATCTAAAGCAAGTGCAACGTTTCAAATACTTGGGCACAATAATAACATCACATGGGAGATGCACCACAGAAATAAAAAGCAGAATAGCTCAGGCCAAAATAGCATTTCAGAAAATGAAAAAATATCTTATGCAACAAATCTATGTCAATAAAAATGAGAAAGAGAGTTCATCGGTGCTATATAGAACCAATTCTGACCTATGGAAGCGAATCATGGACAGAAGACAAACAAATGAAAAGACGATTAGAGGCCACAGAGATGGGATTTCTCAGAAGAATGTTGAAAGTTCCCTGGACAGATAAAAAGACCAATGAGGAAGTTCTCAAAGAGGCCAACACAAAAAGGGAGCTCTTAAAAAACATCAGATAGAAGCAATCAACATTTTTCGGGCGCATCATGAGAAGAGGAAAGTTGGAATACTTGGTTACAACTGGCAAAAAAAAAAGGAAAGAGAGATCGCGGACGACAAAGAGAGAAAATACTGGATAGCTTGGTGTCATGGCATGGAAAACAGTCAACAACAGAACTGATACGATGCACTGTAGATAGAAGATTGTGGAGGGACATGATCGCCTACGCCAACCGGCATGGTACATGATGATGATGAGTCAGTAAGAGGAGATGTTATTTTTTTTTGAGTAGTGGTAGAACAGTGATTAACGGATTGGCCTGTCTGCTGTGGTTGTGTGATTGTGTTAGACCTTGATTGAGGTTTTCTCAGGTTCTCGCAAAAATAAGTGTGCATCAGAGATTTGTTACCTGGGAAACGATGACTGTACTTTCACCGTATTCTCTTTATATAGGTCACATTCGAGGTGTGACGGAGATTTTTAATTGCTATATTATTATTGTTAAAAAAAAGGATAGATGAGAGATAAACAAGCAGCGCAGGTTAAGACTTTAGTATAATCAAGCAAAATAATTCAAAGTATGACATATACCAATTCGTTCACAGTGCATTGTACGACATTAATACAAGAAATTGCATTTATACATAGTATAATATAGTGTAATGTAATGTAATGTGACGTGACGTAACGTAACGTATCGTATCGTAACGTAACGTAACGCAACGTAATAAATATAATATAATATAATATAATATAATATAATATAATATAATATAATATAATATAATATAATATAATATAATATAATAATATAATATAATATAATATAATATAATATAATATAATATAATATAATATAATATAATATAATATAATATAATATAATATAATATAATATAATATAATATAATATAATATAATATAATATAATATAATATAATATAATATAATATAATATAATATAATATAATATAATATAATATAATATAATATAATATAATATAATATAATATAATATAATATAATATAATATAATATAATATAATATAATATAATATAATATAATATAAAATCACAGATAAGGATCAAACTATTGCAGCCGGGATTTGAACTAACTACCTCTCTGTCTCTTGTTAGAATGCAGCCGGACTTTGCAAATTCATTTTCCGTATAAATATCTAGATTAGATCTAAACTCTTTAATGATCTGGTCTCTCTATAGCTATTTTAGATCTGGTCTCTCTCCTATAGCTATTCTAGATTTGCTTACTCTCTCTCTCTCTCTCCTAACTAACTACTCTAGCTCTGATCTCTCTATGCTATTCTAGATCTGATCTCTCTCTCTCTCTCTCTCTCTCCAAACTAACTACTCTAGCTCTGGTCTCTCTATGCTATTCTAGATCTGATCTCTCTCTCTCTCTCTCTCTCTTAACTAACTATTCTAGCTCTGGTCTCTCCATGCTATTCTAGATCTGGTATCTCTCGCTCCTAACTAACTATTCTAGTCTGATCTCTCCCCAGATCTGGGCTCTCTCTCTCTCTCTCTCTCTCTCTTAACTAACTATTCCAGCTCTGGTCTCTCTATAGCTATTCTAGATCTGGTCTCTCTCCTATAGCTATTCTAGACCTGACCTCTATCTCTTAACTAACTATTCTAGCTCTGGTCTCTATATTATTCTAGACCTGGCCACTCTCTCTATCTTAACTAACTATTCTAGCTCTGGTCTCTCTATGCTATTCTAGATCTGGTCTCTCTCTGTCTTAACTAACTATTCTAGTTCTGGTCTCTCTATGCTATTCTAGATCTGGCCTCTCTCACTCTTAACTAACTATTCTAGATCTGGTCTCTCTCTGTCTTAACTAACTATTCTAGTTCTGGTCTCTCTATGCTATTCTAGATCTGGCCTCTCTCACTCTTAACTAACTATTCTAGTTCTGGTCTCTCTATGCTATTCTAGATGTGGTCTCTCTCTCTTAACTAACTATTCTAGCTCTGGTCTCTCTCTCTTAACTAACTATTCTAGCTCTGGTCTCTCTCTCTTAACTAACTATTCTAGCTCTGGTCTCTCTATGCTATTCTAGATCTGGTCTCTCTCTCTTAACTAACTATTCTAGATCTGGTCTCTCTCTCTTAACTAACTATTCTAGCTCTGGTCTCTCTATGCTATTCTAGATCTGGCCTCTCTCTCTTAACTAACTATTCTAGCTCTGGTCTCTCTATGCTATTCTAGATCTGGTCTCTCTCTCGCTCTCTCTTAACTAACTATTCTAGCTCTGGCCTCTCTATGCTATTCTAGATCTGGTCTTTCTCACTCTTAATTAACTATTCTAGATCTGGTCTCTCTCTCTCTCATAACTAACTATACTAGATCTGGGCTCTCTCACTCTTAACTAACTTTTCTAGATCTGGTCTCTCTCTCTCTCTTAACTAACTATTCTAGATCTGGTCTCTCTATGCTATTCTAGATCTGGTTGCTCTCTCTCTCTCTAACTATTCTAGATCTGGTCTCTCTATGCTATTCTAGATCTGGTTGTTCTCTCTAACTAACTATTCTAGATCTGGTTGCTCTCTCTCTTAACTAACTATTCTAGATCTAACTTTTTCTAGATCTGGTCTCTCTCTCTCTTAACTAACTATTCTAGATCTGGTCTCTCTATGCTATTCTAGATCTGGTTGCTCTCTCTCTCTTAACTAACTATTCTAGATCTGGTCTCTCTATGCTATTCTAGATCTGGTTGTTCTCTCTCTTAACTAACTATTCTAGATCTGGTCTCTCTCACTCTTAACTAACTATTCTATATCTGGTCTCTCTCACTCTTAACTAACTATTCTAGATCTGGTCTCTCTCACTCTTAACAAACTATTCTAGATCTGGTTGCTCTCTCTCTCAACTAACTATTCTAGATCTGGTTGCTCTCTCTCTTAACTAACTATTCTAGATCTGGTTGCTCTCTCTCTTAACTAACTATTCTAGATCTGGTCTCTCTCACTCTTAACTAACTATTCCAGCTCTGGTCTCTCTATAGCTATTCTAGATCTGGTCTCTCTCTCTCTCTTAACTAATTATTCCAGCTCTGGTCTCTCTGCTAAAGCTATTCTAGATCTGGACTCCCCCTCTCTCTCTCTCTCTTAACTAACTATTCCAGCTCTGGTCTCTCTATAGTTATTCTAGATCTGATCACTCTCTCTCTCGCTCCCTTAACTAACAATTCCAGCTCTGGTCTCTCTATAGTTATTCTAGATCTGGACTCCCTCTCTCTCTCCCTTAACTAACTGTTCCAGCTCTGGTCTCTCTATAGTTATTCTAGATCTGCTCTCTCTCTCTCTCTCTTAACTAACTATTCCAGCTCTGGTCTCTCTATAGTTATGCTAGATCTGGACTCCCTCTCTCTCTCCCTTAACTAACTATTCCAGCTCTGGTCTCTCTATAGTATTCTAGATCAGGTCTCTCTCTCTCTCCCTTAACTAACTATTCCAGCTGTGGTCTCTCTATAGTTATTCTAGATCTGGTCTCTCTCTCTCTCTCCCTTAACTAACAATTCCAGCTCTGGTCTCTCTATAGTTATTCTAGATCTGGTCTCTCTCTCTCTCTCTTAACTAACAATTCCAGCTCTGGTCTCTCTATAGTTATTCTAGATCTGGTCTCTCTCTCTCTCTTAACTAACTATTCCAGCTCTGGTCTCTCTATAGTTATTCTAGATCTGGACTCACTCTCTCTCTCTCTCTCTCTTAACTAACTATTCCAGCTCTGGTCTCTCTATAGTTATGCTAGATCTGGACTCCCTCTCTCTCTCCCTTAACTAACTATTCCAGCTCTGGTCTCTCTATAGTATTCTAGATCAGGTCTCTCTCTCTCTCTCTCCCTTAACTAACTATTCCAGCTGTGGTCTCTCTATAGTTATTCTAGATCTGGTCTCTCTCTCTCTCTCCCTTAACTAACAATTCCAGCTCTGGTCTCTCTATAGTTATTCTAGATCTGGTCTCTCTCTCTTAACTAACAATTCCAGCTCTGGTCTCTCTATAGTTATTCTAGATCTGGTCTCTCTCTCTCTTAACTAACTATTCCAGCTCTGGTCTCTCTATAGTTATTCTAGATCTGGACTCACTCTCTCTCTCTCTCTTAACTAACTATTCCAGCTCTGGTCTCTCAATAGTTATTCTAGATCTGGTCTCTCTCTCTCTCCCTTAACTAACAATTCCAGCTCTGGTCTCTCTATAGTTATTCTAGATCTGCTCTCTCTCTCTCTCTCTCTCTCTCTCTCTCTCTCTCTCTCTCCTTAACTAACTATTCCAGCTCTGGTCTCTCTATAGTTATTCTAGATCTGGTCTCTCTCTCTCTCTCTCCCTCCCTTAACTAACAATTCCAGCTCTGGTCTCTCTATAGTTATTCTAGATCTGGTCTCTCTCTCTCCCTTAACTAACTATTCCAGCTCTGGTCTCTCTATAGTTATTCTAGATCTGGACTCTCTCTCTCTCCCTCCCTTAACTAACAATTCCAACTCTGGTCTCTCTATAGTTATTCTAGATCTGGACTCCCTCTCTCTCCCTCCCTTAACTAACTATTCCAGCTCTGGTCTCTCTATAGTTATTCTAGATCTGGACTCCCTCTCTCTCCCTCCCTTAACTAACTATTCCAGCTCTGGTCTCTCTATAGTTATTCTAGATCTGGACTCCCTCTCTCTCTCTCCCTTAACTAACTATTCCAGCTGTGGTCTCTCTATAGTTATTCTAGATCTGGTCTCTCTCTCTCTCTCTCTCTTAACTAACTATTCCAGCTCTGGTCTCTCTATAGTTATTCTAGATCTGGTCTCTCTCCCTCTCTCTCTCTCTCTCTCCCTTAACTATCTATTCCAGCTCTGGTCTCTCTATAGTTATTCTAGATCTGGACTCCCTCTCTCTCTCTCTCCCTTAACTAACTATTCCAGCTCTGGTCTCTCTATAGCTATTTTAGATCTGGTCTCTCTCTCTCTTAACTAGCTCTGGTCTCTTTATAGCTATTATAGATCTGGTCTCTCTTTCTCTCTCTAACTAACTATTCCAGCTCTGGTCTCTCTATAGTTATTCTAGATCTGGACTCCCTCTCTCTCTCTCTCTCTCTTAACTAACAATTCCAGCTCTGGTCTCTCTATAGTTATTCTAGATCTGGACTCTCTCTCTCTCTCTCTTAACTAACTATTCCAGCTCTGGTCTCTCTATAGTTATTCTAGATCTGGACTCTCTCTCTCTCTCTCTCTCTCTCTCTTTAACTAACTATTCCAGCTGTGGTCTCTCTATAGTTATTCTAGATCTGGTCTCTCTCTCTCTCTCCCCCTTAACTATCTATTCCAGCTCTGGTCTCTCTATAGTTATTCTAGATCTGGACTCCCTCTCTCTCTCTCCCTTAACTAACGATTCCAGCTCTGGTCCCTCTATAGCTATTTTAGATCTGGTCTCTCTCTCTCTCTTAACTAACATTTCTAGCTCTGGTCTCTTTATAGCTATTATAGATCTGGTCTCTCTTTCTCTCTCTCTTAACTAACTATTCCAGCTCTGGTCTCTCTATAGTTATTGTAGATCTGGTCACTCTCTCTTTCTCTCCCTTAACTAACAATTCCAGATCTGGTCTCTCTATAGTTATTCTAGATATGGACTCCTTCTCTCTCCCTCCCTTAACTAACTATTCCAGCTCTGGTCTCTCTATAGTTATTCTAGATCTGGTCTCTCTCTCCCTTAACTAACTATTCCAGCTCTGGTCTCTCTATAGAACATATTCTAGAACTGGTCTCTCGATGCTATTCTAGATCTTGTCTCTCGATGCTATTCTAGATCTGGTCTCTCGATGCTATTCTAGATCTTGTCTCTCGATGCTATTCTAGATCTGGTCTCTCGATGCTATTCTAGATCTTGTCTCTCGATGCTATTCTAGAACTTGTCTCTCGATGCTATTCTAGATCTTGTCTCTCGATGCTATTCTAGATCTTGTCTCTCGATGCTATTCTAGATCTGGTCTCTCGATGCCATTCTAGCTCTGGTCTCTGGATGCTATTCTAGCTCTGGTCTCTCGATGCTATTCTAGCTCTGGTCTCTCTATAGCTATTCTAGATCTGGTCTCTCTCCCTCTCTCTCTTAACTAACTATTCTAACTTTGGTTTCTCTATGCTATTCTAGATCTGGTCTCTCTCTCTCTTAACTATTCTAGCTCTGGTCTCTCTATGCTACTCTAGATCTGGTCTCTCTATAGCTATTCTAGCTCTGGTCTCTCTATAGCTGTTCTAGCTCTGGCCTCTCTATAGCTATTCTAGATCTCGTTTCTCTCTCTCTCCCACTCTCTCACTTAACTAACAATTCCAGCTCTGTTATCTCTATAGCTATTCTAGATCTGGTCTCTCTCTCTCTCTCTCTCTTAACTAACTATTCCAGCTTTGGTCTCTCTATAGCTATTCTAGATCTGGTCTCTCTCCCTCTCTCTTAACTAACATTTCTAGCTTTAGTCTCTCTATAGCTATTTAGGAGCTGTTCTCTCTCTCTCTCTCTCTCTCTCTTAACTAACAATTCTAGCTCTTGTCTCTCAATAGCTATTCTAGATCTGGTCTCTCTCTCTCTCTCTCTCTTAACTAACAATTCTAGCTCTGGTCTCTCTATCGCTATTCTAGATCTGGTCTCTCTCTCTCTCTCTCTCTTAACTAACATTTCTAGCTTTAGTCTCTCTATAGCTATTTAGGAGCTGTTCTCTCTCTCTCTCTCTCTCTCTCTCTCTCTCTCTCTCTCTCTCTCTCTAACTAACAATTCTAGCTCTGGTCTATCTCCTATAGCTATTCTAGTTCTGGTCTCCCTCTCTCTCTTAACTAACTATTTTAGCTCTGGTATCTCTATAGCTATTTTATATCTGGTCTTCCTCATTCTCTCTCTCTCTCTTAACTAACGTTTCTAGCTCTGGTCTCTCTATGCGATTCTAGATTTGGTCTCTCTCTCTTAACTAACTATTCCAGCTCTGGTCTCTCCTATAGCTATTCTAGGTCTGGTCTCTCTCTCTCTCTCTCTCTCTCTCTCTCTCTAACTAACTATTCCAGCTCTGGTCTCTCTATAGCTATTCTAGATCTGGTCTCTCTATAGCTATTCTAGATCTGGTCTCTCTCTCTCTTAACTAACTATTCTAGCTCTGGTCTCTCTATAGCTATTCTAGATCTGGTCTCGCTCTCTCTCCCTTAACTAACTATTCCAGCTCTGGTCTCTCTTTAGCTATTCTAGATCTGGTCTCTCTATAGCTATTCTAGATCTGGTCTCTCTCTCTCTTAACTAACTATTCTAGCTATCGTCTCTCTATAGCTATTCTAGATCTGAACTCCCCCCCTCTCTCTCTCTCTCTCTCTCTCTCTCTCTTAACTAATTGTTCTAGCTCTGGTCTCTCTGTAGATATTCTATATCTGGTTTCTCTCCCCCTTAAATACTTTTCTAGCTCTGGTCTCTCTATAGCTATTCTAGATCTGGTCTCGCTCTCTCTCCCTTAACTAACTATTCCAGCTCTGGTCTCTCTATAGCTATTCTAGATCTGGTCTCTCTATAGCTATTCTAGTTCTGGTCTCTCTCTCTCTTAACTAACTATTCTAGCTATCGTCTCTCTATAGCTATTCTAGATCTGAACTCCCCCCCCCTCTCTCTCTCTCTTAACTAATTGTTCTAGCTCTGGTCTCTCTGTAGATATTCTATATCTGGTTTCTCTCTCACTTAACTAACTATTCTAGCTCTGGTCTCTCTATAGCTCTTCTAGATCTGGTCTTCCTCCCCCTCTCTCTCTCTTAACTAACTATTCTAGCTCTGGTCTCGTTATAGCTATTCTAGATTTTATCTCTCTCCCTCTCTCTCTTAACTAACTATTCTAACTCTGGTTTCTCTATGCTATTCTAGATCTGGTCTCTCTCTCTCTCTCTTAACTATTCTAGCTCTGGTCTCTCTATGCTATTCTAGATCTGGTCTCTCTATAGCTATTCTAGCTCTGGTCTCTCTATAGCTATTTTAGCTCTGGCCTCTCTATAGCTATTCTAGATCTGGTCTCTCTCTCCCACTCTCTCACTTAACTAACAATTCCAGCTCTGTTATCTCTATAGCTATTCTAGATCTGGTCTCTCTTTCTCTCTCTCTCTTAACTAACTATTCCAGCTTGGTCTATTCTATAGCTATTCTAGATCTGGTCTCTCTTTCTCTCTCTCTCTCTCTTAACTAACTATTCCAGCTTGGTCTATTCTATAGCAATTCTAGATCTGGTCTCTCTTTCTCTCTCTCTCTTAACTAACTATTCCAGCTTGGTCTATTCTATAGCTATTCTAGATCTGGTCTCTCTTTCTCTCTCTCTCTCTCTTAACTAACTATTCCAGCTTGGTCTATTCTATAGCTATTCTAGATCTGGTCTCTCTCTCCCACTCTCTCACTTAACTAACAATTCCAGCTCTGTTATCTCTATAGCTATTCTAGATCTGGTCTCTCTTTCTCTCTCTCTCTCTTAACTAACTATTCCAGCTTGGTCTATTCTATAGCTATTCTAGCTCTGGTCTCTCTATCGCTATTCTAGATCTGGTCTCTCTCTCTCTCTCTCTTAACTAACATTTTTAGCTTTAGTCTCTCTATAGCTATTTAGGAGCTGTTCTCTCTCTCTCTCTCTTAACTAACAATTCTAGCTCTTGTCTCTCAATAGCTATTCTAGTTCTGGTCTACCTCTATCTCTTAACTAACTATTCTAGCTCTGGTATCTCTACAGCTATTTTAGATCTGGTCTTCCTCATTCTCTCTCTCTCTCTTAACTAACGTTTCTAGCTCTGGTCTCTCTATGCTATTCTAGATTTGGGATCACTCTCTTAACTAACTATTCCTGCTCTGGTCTCTCTATAGCTATTCTAGATCTGGTCTCTCTCTCTCTTAACTAACTATTCTAGCTATCGTCTCTCTATAGCTATTCTAGATCTGAACTCCCCCCCCCCTCTCTCTCTCTCTCTTAACTAATTGTTCTAGCTCTGGTCTCTCTGTAGATATTCTATATCTGGTTTCTCTCCCCCTTAACTAACTATTCTAGCTCTGGTCTCTCTATAGCTATTCTAGATCTGGTCTCTCTCTCTCTCTCCCTTAACTAACTATTCCAGCTCTGGTCTCTCTATAGATAGCTCTTCTAGATCTGGTCTTCCCCCCCCCTCTCTCTCTCTTAACTAACTATTCTAGCTCTGGTCTCGTTATAGCTATTCTAGATTCTCTCTCTCTCTCTCTCTCTCTCTCTCTCTCTCTCTTAACTAACAATTCTAGCTCAGGTCTCTCTAAAGCTATTCTAGTTCTAGTCTCTCTCTCTCTTAACTAACTATTCTAGCTCTGGTCTCGTTATAGCTATTCTAGATTTTCTCTCTCTCTCTCTTAACTAACAATTCTAGCTCAGGTCTCTCTAAAGCTATTCTAGTTCTGGTCTCTCTTAACTAACTATTCTAGCTCTTGTCGATGCTATTCTAGATCTGGTCTCTTGATGCTATGAGGTGAACGGGGCAGGACTTGTGAACAAGTTTATTATTTCATTCTGTTTGAGATTTGATTTATGGACAGTTGTACAATGTGCGATGATGATATGCCGACGACCAGAAACAAGGCTCATTACTACAGCAGATATGGAAGCTATCACCGACACACATGGCTTGCGCCGGGGTAGGTGAACAATAACCCTTACATACTCCACCTCTTCACGGTGCCTCCAGAAATAGACTAACCTATTTAGTCTGGCCAAACGAGTAAGGACTGAAAAGGGACGACAAACCGGTGCTAAAAAAAACATGCTAAAGTCGGCCGAAAGGCGAAAAATATAATGGTTCTGCAGCAAACTAAAACACAACGTTCTAAGCCCACTTAACGTCTCTCTATATCTATTCTAGTTCTGCAGCAAACTAAAACCCAACGTATCTAAGCCCACTCTAACGTCTCTCTATAGCTATTCTAGTTCTGTAGCAAACTAAAACACAACGTATCTAAGCCCACTCTAACGTCTCTCTATAGCTATTCTTGTTCTGTAGCAAACTAAAACACAACGTATCTAAGCCCACTCTAACGTCTCTCTATAGCTATTCTAGTTCTGCAGCAAACTAAAACACAACGTATCTAAGCCCACTCTTACATCTCTCTATAGCTATTCTAGTTCTGCAGCAAACTAAAACACAACGTATCTAAGCCCACTCTAACGTCTCTCTATAGCTATTCTAGTTCTGCAGCAAACTAAAACACAACGTATCTAAGCCCACTCTAACGTCTCTCTATAGCTATTCTAGTTCTGCAGCAAACTAAAACACAACGTATCTAAGCCCACTCTAACGTCTCTCTATAGCTATTCTAGTTCTGCAGCAAACTAAAACACAACGTATCTAAGCCCACTCTAACGTCTCTCTATAGCTATTTTAGTTCTGCAGCAAACTAAAACACAACGTATCTAAGCTCACTCTAACGTCTCTCTATAGTTATTTTAGTTCTGCAGCAAACTAAAACACAACGTATCTAAGCCCACTCTAACGTCTCTCTATAGCTATTCTAGTTCTGCAGCAAACTAAAACACAACGTATCTAAGCTCACTCTAACGTCTCTCTATAGTTATTCTAGTTCTGCAGCAAACTAAAACACAACGTATCTAAGCCCACTCTAACGTCTCTCTATAGCTATTCTAGTTCTGCAGCAAACTAAAACACAACGTATCTAAGCCCACTCTAACGTCTATCTATAGCTATTCTAGTTCTGCAGCAAACTAAAACACAACGTATCTAAGCCCACTCTAACGTCTCTCTATAGCTATTCTAGTTCTGTAGCAAACTAAAACACAACGTATCTAAGCCCACTCTAACGTCTCTCTATAGCTATTCTAGTTCTGCAGCAAACTAAAACACAACGTATCTAAGCCCACTCTAACGTCTATCTATAGCTATTCTAGTTCTGCAGCAAACTAAAACACAACGTATCTAAGCCCACTCTAACGTCTCTCTATAGCTATTCTAGTTCTGCAGCAAACTAAAACACAACGTATCTAAGCCCACTCTAACGTCTCTCTATAGCTATTCTAGTTCTGCAGCAAACTAAAACACAACGTATCTAAGCCCACTCTAACGTCTCTCTATAGCTATTCTAGTTCTGCAGCAAACTAAAACACAACGTATCTAAGCCCACTCTAACGTCTATCTATAGCTATTCTAATTCTGCAGCAAACTAAAACACAACGTATCTAAGCTCACTCTAACGTCTGTCTAAAGATGGCTGATGATGAGGACAATCAATTTCTTTAGTAGACATAGGGTGAACGACAGAAAGAAAAGAAAGTTTTGAAGACTAACAGCACACAAACTGACGTTATGCAACCCATTTTTGGCAATTGGAAAAAAATAGACTTCTTCAGTATTATGTGGGGCTAGTCTTTACGTCTGGATGTGAATCATGGACATTTGGACAACAGACAAGAAAATCGCTGAAGACCACAGAAATATAGTTTTACAGAAGAATGTTGAGATTACCATGAATAGTTAAAAGAGGATATAGGAAAAATGAAACTTATTTCAAACAACAGAAGGAAATAATCATTATTTTTTGGTCAAGTAATTGGAAGAGGTGATGTCTTTTTCTTTGTTCTTACCATTGCTTCTGTCTTTTTGTTATTAAGGCTGAGTCCTTTATTTTTGCTTTCTTTCACTATAATGTCCAACATTTCTTGTAACTCATTTTCACTCTTAGCGATTAAGACTGTATCATCAGCATACCTTCTAAGGAGAGAGGATAAGAAGAGTAATGAAAATGTTATAAAAGAGGTCAAAGCAAAAAGAGAGCTAATTTCCAATATTAGGAAGAAAAAATAATCATTTTTTGGCCATGTAATGAGAAGAGAACAACTGGAATATATTGCAACAACTGGAAAAATTGAGGGACGAAGAGATAGAGGGAAGCAACGAGAAAAGATACCAGATAGCTTAAGAGAATGGCTTGGGAGAAGGTCAACAACAGAAATGATAAATAACTGTCGAGATCGAAAGTTGTGGAGAGACATGATCACCTACGCCAGCAGGCCCAGTACTTGATGATGATGATGATGATGATGAATGGGAAGAGAACAGCTGAAATTTATTGTGACAATTTGACAAAAAAAGAAAACAACAACAACTGATGGACGACGAGATAGAGGGAATATGGAGAAATGATACAAACCATTTTATGAGCACAGTTTTGGTATTAAGTCAACAAGAGAATGTATAAACATCTTCGGGGGGATAGAGAAAGTCGTGAGGAGATATCATCACGTCCCCAGTAGGCATTTTAGTTGATGATGATGATTGTGTTTACTTTCGTTGAGAAGATTCATTTCAAGAATTAATACTAATTACTGTTTAATAATAATTAATTAATAATCATTGTACTAAAATAATACTACAATATCACTATACATTCCTCTACTCTGTTCCTTTTCAGAATTTTGCGTAAATTGATTGGTCGGGTCAATTTGTCGTGATTTGTCTTATGCCTTGGTAATGATAATGCATCGATCCACTGTTTTCAAAGTCTTTCTGTCTCCCTTTAATCTTTGATTTTAGTGTTGGCGGTCTCTTGGAAATGTTCCCTAATGGTGATCGAGTTACCACGTTCCAACTATTTGATTTGTTGTTCTTAACGTCGTCCAGTTCTGAGCTCATTTCATTGGGCTTGTTAAATTATGTTACATTTGTGCTACACGTGATAATCACAAGTGTTGCTATTACTAATGTAGATGTGTAGGCAATTACAACGGTGGTCTTCCGTTGATTTCCGTCGGTTTATTTACAGGTTGTTTCCGCTAGTCCTAGACTACAAAATCCTACTCACCAGGCACTCAGATTTTTTTTTTTAATGTTAGGGTGTACTTCCTTAGCCTTTTGCTCTCCGAACATGCCTGCAAGGCAGCAGGTAAGCTGCAAGTAGGTTAGCACTGCCTAATGAATCAAGTGGAAGGTAAATCACGTGGCCAGACTTTATATTTTTATTGGTTGCTTACTTATTTTCACTGTACAAGAGGACTGTTAGTTATTACAATACTACCTGCATGACAAACACAAGTTCTACAATAAATTGAATGATAACGAATGGTTCTATACCTGAGTTTTGTCTGTTTTGCTCATTTGTAAAACTCACCGTCCTTCTTTCTTCTTTATCCACTTCCTCTTGTACCAATTCGGGTGTGAAGGGAGATACAAAGTTCTTGCCTTTCTGGCAGCTTCAATAGCCAGTTGATGCTTCTGTAACTTTTCTTTGATTTTGTCTGTCCATCTTACTCTGGGCTTGCCTCTAGCTCTTCCCCCTTCTCTTCTTTTGAAATATGCCCTGTGTGGTAAGGAAGTTTTTCATTCCTTCTTTCTAGATGGGCAAACCATTTTATTTGTTGTTTCTAACTCATCTACTATCTCTGTTTTATTTGTTTATTCTGTTCCCTATAAATACTTAAAACATGCTTTACACTCGTTAAGCTTCTTTAATGATCGTAATTATATCATTTCATCCTAAGTTTTAAAAAAAGGCTTAACATGTTGTCATAGACCGGTCCATAGCCAAGACTATAGGTTACGGCTTGTGGTGTATGGTGAACGTAGTGTTAATGCTCATACTTTTTAATAAACATCGGCACATTAGTGGTTATCTGAACAGCACTACGCCAGTGTCGCCCACTTGGCCTGAGAAATTATAGTACCTTCTTGTTATGATAAAAGTTCTAGTATTCGCTTACCCTGAGAAAAGTTCTAATACCCTCTTACCTTAAGAATAGTCCTAATACCTTCTTACCCTGAGTAAAGTCCAAAACCCACTACCCTGAGGAAAGTTCAAACCCCTCTACCATGAGAAAAGTTCTAATACCCTCTTACTTTGAAAAAAGTTCTAATACCCTGTCACCCTGAGAAGAGGATTAATACCCTCTTGCACTGAGAGAAATTCTAAAACCCTGAACCCTGACAAAAGTTCTAGTACCCTCTTCCAATGTCAGTGCTGGTTCGACAAATAAATCAACGCCACTACTGGAAAGTCAACCTAGACCATATGTTCAGGAAGGTGCTACTTCACTCTGGCTTCTGTCTATGATTCATGTTTCTATGGTAACAAATAAACAATGATGTTAGTAACCGTCACGTATTGTTGTATTTTACATTGTGCAATAACAAAATCCCTTCTATTTACCTGGTTAACCGGTCAGAAATAAAAATAGATATATCCTAAATGCACAATTACAGTAATTGTAGTTTGTGTTACAACAGGTGAATGACTAAAACAGAGGTAATAATTTTAGGTGGTAAATGTATGTGTGCACCAGTATTTATTGCCTTGCCAAAAGAAGACCAGCGCTGTTGACTGCAGTGACTTTGGAGCATTAACTTTGGTGAGCCATGTAAACCAAAATCTTGCTTAGAGTTATACAAGGAAGACTTCAAAATTAGATCAAAACGGAATTAACAGAACAACAATTTGGATCTAGAAAGAACAGTGGGACACGAAAAGCCATCTTATGCATGAGAATTTAAACAGAAAAATATAAAGAATTAAACAAATCAATTTTTGCCTGCTTCATAAATTACTCCAAAGCCTTTGACAGAATTCTTCATAAACAACAAATAAAGTGTCAGAAAGATTTCATTCTGGACGATGTTGACATACGATTGATGTGTAATTTATATTGGGAACAAACAGCTATGATAAAATACAACAATGAGCTCTGCACCAATTGATATAAAAGATATGAGTCAGACAGGACTGCATCATATCATCAAGACTATTCACATTATACACTGAGCAGATCTTTCAAGACATCATGGGAGAGCCAGGACCAAACATCAAGGAATATACAATCAATGATCTAAGATATGCTGATGAGACCGTCTTAATGGCAGAAAATACAGAAGACCTACAACAAACAGTGAACAACAACAACAACAAAAAAAGACTAAAACTATGTCCATTAGCAGAGAACACACACACAATATATATATAAATGGATATCGAAGTAGATGGAAAGAACCTAGAAAGAGTTCAAGAATATAGCTATCTTGGACTTATTATAAGAGATGTTGGAAAATATAAGAGAGAAATAAACAAAAGAACGGGTATGGCAAAAAGCAATTTTAACAACATGAAAATATTAGTCACATCAACGCACAAAACATCAGAACTAAAATTAGGAAATGTAAAATGTTATGTATGGCGCAGAAACATGGACATTTACATTTAAAAAAAACAAAGAAGAAAATTTAAGCCTTTGAAATGTAGAACTTTAGGAAAATGAGGAGAATTATGGAGAAGCAAAACAGGATAAACAGGAAAGTTCTGAACCAACTGAAAAACAAAACATCTTAACATTTCGAAAAATACAACAACGAGGGTTTTAGAACATGTAAAGAGGCACAATACCCTACTAAAAGTCATCTTGGAAGGGAAATACACGGTAGATGAAGCAGAGGCAGACCAACACAAAAGTGGACTGATAATATTAAAAAATGAACAGGTGAACCTGTGACAAGATGCACCATCAAGACAAGCGATATAGTAAGATGACGCTCTATGGTAGCCAACCTTCGATGTCGAGACGGCACCCAATGAATGAAATGTATAGATAAGGTGAAATGCTGAAGAATAGCGCAAAGACTATATTTAAAAAAAATACAAACGATATTACTCGAACGTTATTGACACCGGAAGTAAAAAAAAGAAAGAAAAGAGATTCATTGTATTCTGAATGGATACCATTGATGGAAGTGAATCAAACGGAGTAACAATAAAATCATAGAAAACCACCAAAATGTGATTATACAGAAGAATGCTAATGATACCTAGGAGAGTTAGAAAGAGTAGCGCTGGCACTCTGAAAGAGGTCAAACGGGAGACAAGTTATTACCAACATCAGAAGTTAACGTTCGTTACTTTTGTTCGTGTAAGAGAGCACGGAGAATCGACCAGCTGCAATGACAACTGGAAACATTGAGGGAAGAAGAGAGATAGAGACGGAGCAGAAATGCCAAGTAATTTATGAGAATGCCTTGGTAGGAAGTCAGCAACTGAAATGATTTGAAAAAAAAATTAGAAAACTAGAGACAGAAAGTTGTGGAGAAACAGAATCACCCACGCCAGCAGGAAAATGATGATGATACTCGTGATGACTAAGAAGTTATTTTTACAATTACACTTCTCAAAGGTGAGACTTTTCCTACCAGTCATTTCCAGCTTCTTTTATTCCAGGAATTTGTTTCATTCGACTCGTTATATTCCTCAGTGTTTTAATTCCTCAGTGTTATATTCCTCAGTGTTATATTCCTCAGTGTTTTAATTCCTCAGTGTTATATTCCTCAGTGTTATATTCCTCAGTGTTATATTCCTCAGTGTTATATTCCTCAGTGTTTTATTCCTCAGTGTTTTAATTCCTCAGTGTTATATTCTTCAGTGTCATATTCCTCAGTGTTATATTCCTCAGTGTTTTAATTCCTCAGTGTTTTATTCCTCAGTGTTTTATTCATCAGTGTTTTATTCCTCAGTGTTATATTCCTCAGTGTTATATTCCTCAGTGTTATATTCCTCAGTGTTATATTCTTCAGTGTTATATTCCTCAGTGTTTTATTCTTCAGTGTTATATTCTTCAGTGTTATATTCCTCAGTGTTATATTCTTCAGTGTTATATTCCTCAGTGTTTTATTCCTCAGTGTTTTATTCCTCAGTGTTTTTATTCCTCAGTGTTATATTCCTCAGTGTGATGATATTCCTCAGTGTTTTATTCCTCAGTGTTTTTATTCCTCAGTGTTATATTTCTCAGCAAAGTCTACTCCACCCTCATCATAGCCTCATAATTCACAATTTTATCATTTACACTTCGTGCTTTCGTCTGGTTTATGTGAAAATAATACATGATTAATCCAGTTTACAATTAGGATGGATTTGTATTGTCTTTCCTGTGAGCTATTTTGGCAACATATATATGTGATTTTGGCAGGTTAAAGTGCGCTGTTTCTGACAATTTATTTGATCTATTTTTATGTTTAAAACAACCTGGTTAGCTGCCGATTTATTTTAAAGGCATTTTATTTATTTCTTAATTTTATTAATGTGTACATATATTGTAACATATATTAATATAATAAGAATTACAACTAAAAAGTATACTAAAATGTTGCACAAAATACAATTATACATTAAAAACATGAACTGACTACGAGTTGAGTTACTGAAACAAACAAACTTGACCAAAAAAAAAATCGAGAATATGTCAACGCGTGGCGGATATTTTTTTGTAGAAAACGTCTGAGTTCAGTCTCCACGAGGATTTCCTAACTTTTATATTATACCACACACAAACATACACACACAAACACGCACACACAGATACCCGTGCACGCGCACAGAGTATAACTATCATTAGAAAAAAAATTATATAATAAAAAATCGAATTCTATGAAAGTATGAGCAGTACATGTGAACTACATACGCAAAATCTTTGACCCCTGCTTCCACTCTTCCACTCCTTATCATCGAATTCCAATTTTACTGATACTCGACTCCGATTCCTACTTCTCTGTTTCACGACTCAGGTTATCATTTTTCTCTTACCAGCCACACTGATGCCATTCTTATACTTCCAGTCCACGATCCCATTTCTATACTTCCAGTCACTGATACCATTCTTATACTTCCAGTCCACGATCCCATTTCTATACTTCCATTCACTGATACCATTTTTTCTCCAGTCTCTGATAACATTTTTCTACTTCCAGTCACTGATACCATTTTTCTACTTCCAGTCTCTGATACCATTTTTCTACTTCCAGTCACTGATACCATTTTTCTACTTCCAGTCACTGATACCATTTTTCTACTTCCAGTCTCTGATACCATTTTTATACTTCCAGTCTCTGATACCATTTTTCTACTTCCAGTCACTGATACCATTTTTCTACTTCCAGTCTCTGATACCATTTTTCTACTTCCAGTCTCTGATACCATTTTTCTAATTCCAGTCCACGATCACATTTTATAACTACAGTCCATGATCCCATTTTTATACTTCCAGTCAATGATGCCATTTTTATACCTCCAGACCATGATCCCATTTTTATACTTCCAGTCAATGATACAATTGTTATACTTCCAGTCCATGATCCCATTTTTCTACTTCCAGTCACTGATGCAATTTTTATACTTCCAGTCCATGATCCCATTTTTATCCTTCCAGTCCATTATCCCATTTTTATACTTCCAGTCACTGATGTCATTTTTATACTCCCAGTCACTGATACCATTTTTCTACTTCCAGTCTATGATCCCGTTTTTCTACTTCAAGTCCATGATCCCATTTTTATACTTCCAGACTGATCCCATTTCTCTACTTCTAGACTGATCCCATTTTTCTACTTCTAGACTGATCCCATTTTTCTACTTCCAGACTGATCCCATTTTTCTACTTCCAGACTGATCCCATTTTTCTACTTCCAGATTGATCCCATTTTTCTACTTCTAGACTGATCCCATTTGTCTACTTCCAGACTGATCCCATTTTTCTACTTCCAGTATCTGATCCCATTTTTCTACTTCCAGACTGATCCCATTTTTCTACTTCCAGACTGATCCAATTTTTCTACTTCCAGATTGATCCCATTTTTATACGTCCAGACTGATCCCATTTTTTCTACTTCCAGATTGATCCCATTTTTCTACTTCCAGACTGATCCCATTTTTCTACTTCCAGATTGATCCCATTTTTCTACTTCAAGACTGATCCCATTTTTCTACTTCCAGACTGAAATGAATCTTCTCAACGAAAGTAAACACAATCATCATCATCAACTAAAATGCCTACTGGGGACGTGATGATATCTCCTCACGACTTTCTCTATCCCCCCGAAGATGTTTATACATTCTCTTGTTGACTTAATACCAAAACTGTGCTCATAAAATGGTTTGTATCATTTCTCCATATTCCCTCTATCTCGTCGTCCATCAGTTGTTGTTGTTTTCTTTTTTTGTCAAATTGTCACAATAAATTTCAGCTGTTCTCTTCCCATTCATCATCATCATCATCATCATCAAGTACTGGGCCTGCTGGCGTAGGTGATCATGTCTCTCCACAACTTTCGATCTCGACAGTTATTTATCATTTCTGTTGTTGACCTTCTCCCAAGCCATTCTCTTAAGCTATCTGGTATCTTTTCTCGTTGCTTCCCTCTATCTCTTCGTCCCTCAATTTTTCCAGTTGTTGCAATATATTCCAGTTGTTCTCTTCTCATTACATGGCCAAAAAATGATTATTTTTTCTTCCTAATATTGGAAATTAGCTCTCTTTTTGCTTTGACCTCTTTTATAACATTTTCATTACTCTTCTTATCCTCTCTCCTTAGAAGGTATGCTGATGATACAGTCTTAATCGCTAAGAGTGAAAATGAGTTACAAGAAATGTTGGACATTATAGTGAAAGAAAGCAAAAATAAAGGACTCAGCCTTAATAACAAAAAGACAGAAGCAATGGTAAGAACAAAGAAAAAGACATCACCTCTTCCAATTACTTGACCAAAAAATAATGATTATTTCCTTCTGTTGTTTGAAATAAGTTTCATTTTTCCTATATCCTCTTTTAACTATTCATGGTAATCTCAACATTCTTCTGTAAAACTATATTTCTGTGGTCTTCAGCGATTTTCTTGTCTGTTGTCCAAATGTCCATGATTCACATCCAGACGTAAAGACTAGCCCCACATAATACTGAAGAAGTCTATTTTTTTCCAATTGCCAAAAATGGGTTGCATAACGTCAGTTTGTGTGCTGTTAGTCTTCAAAACTTTCTTTTCTTTCTGTCGTTCACCCTATGTCTACTAAAGAAATTGATTGTCCTCATCATCAGCCATCTTTAGACAGACGTTAGAGTGAGCTTAGATACGTTGTGTTTTAGTTTGCTGCAGAATTAGAATAGCTATAGATAGACGTTAGAGTGGGCTTAGATACGTTGTGTTTTAGTTTGCTGCAGAACTAGAATAGCTATAGAGAGACGTTAGAGTGGGCTTAGATACGTTGTGTTTTAGTTTGCTGCAGAACTAGAATAGCTATAGAGAGACGTTAGAGTGGGCTTAGATACGTTGTGTTTTAGTTTGCTGCAGAACTAGAATAGCTATAGAGAGACGTTAGAGTGGGCTTAGATACGTTGTGTTTTAGTTTGCTGCAGAACTAGAATAGCTATAGATAGACGTTAGAGTGGGCTTAGATACGTTGTGTTTTAGTTTGCTGCAGAACTAGAATAGCTATAGAGAGACGTTAGAGTGGGCTTAGATACGTTGTGTTTTAGTTTGCTACAGAACTAGAATAGCTATAGAGAGACGTTAGAGTGGGCTTAGATACGTTGTGTTTTAGTTTGCTGCAGAACTAGAATAGCTATAGATAGACGTTAGAGTGGGCTTAGATACGTTGTGTTTTAGTTTGCTGCAGAACTAGAATAGCTATAGAGAGACGTTAGAGTGGGCTTAGATACGTTGTGTTTTAGTTTGCTGCAGAACTAGAATAACTATAGAGAGACGTTAGAGTGAGCTTAGATACGTTGTGTTTTAGTTTGCTGCAGAACTAGAATAGCTATAGAGAGACGTTAGAGTGGGCTTAGATACGTTGTGTTTTAGTTTGCTGCAGAACTAAAATAACTATAGAGAGACGTTAGAGTGAGCTTAGATACGTTGTGTTTTAGTTTGCTGCAGAACTAAAATAGCTATAGAGAGACGTTAGAGTGGGCTTAGATACGTTGTGTTTTAGTTTGCTGCAGAACTAGAATAGCTATAGAGAGACGTTAGAGTGGGCTTAGATACGTTGTGTTTTAGTTTGCTGCAGAACTAGAATAGCTATAGAGAGACGTTAGAGTGGGCTTAGATACGTTGTGTTTTAGTTTGCTGCAGAACTAGAATAGCTATAGAGAGATGTAAGAGTGGGCTTAGATACGTTGTGTTTTAGTTTGCTGCAGAACTAGAATAGCTATAGAGAGACGTTAGAGTGGGCTTAGATACGTTGTGTTTTAGTTTGCTACAGAACAAGAATAGCTATAGAGAGACGTTAGAGTGGGCTTAGATACGTTGTGTTTTAGTTTGCTACAGAACTAGAATAGCTATAGAGAGACGTTAGAGTGGGCTTAGATACGTTGGGTTTTAGTTTGCTGCAGAACTAGAATAGATATAGAGAGACGTTAAGTGGGCTTAGAACGTTGTGTTTTAGTTTGCTGCAGAACCATTATATTTTTCGCCTTTCGGCCGACTTTAGCATGTTTTTTTTAGCACCGGTTTGTCGTCCCTTTTCAGTCCTTACTCGTTTGGCCAGACTAAATAGGTTAGTCTATTTCTGGAGGCACCGTGAAGAGGTGGAGTATGTAAGGGTTATTGTTCACCTACCCCGGCGCAAGCCATGTGTGTCGGTGATAGCTTCCATATCTGCTGTAGTAATGAGCCTTGTTTCTGGTCGTCGGCATATCATCATCGCACATTGTACAACTGTCCATAAATCAAATCTCAAACAGAATGAAATAATAAACTTGTTCACAAGTCCTGCCCCGTTCACCTCATAGCATCAAGAGACCAGATCTAGAATAGCATCGACAAGAGCTAGAATAGTTAGTTAAGAGAGACCAGAACTAGAATAGCTTTAGAGAGACCTGAGCTAGAATTGTTAGTTAAGAGAGAGAGAGAGAAAATCTAGAATAGCTATAACGAGACCAGAGCTAGAATAGTTAGTTAAGAGAGAGAGAGACTAGAACTAGAATAGCTTTAGAGAGACCTGAGCTAGAATTGTTAGTTAAGAGAGAGAGAGAGAGAGAGAGAGAGAGAGAGAGAATCTAGAATAGCTATAACGAGACCAGAGCTAGAATAGTTAGTTAAGAGAGAGAGAGAGAGAGGGGGGGGAAGACCAGATCTAGAAGAGCTATCTATAGAGAGACCAGAGCTGGAATAGTTAGTTAAGGGAGAGAGAGAGAGAGACCAGATCTAGAATAGCTATAGAGAGACCAGAGCTAGAATAGTTAGTTAAGGGGGAGAGAAACCAGATATAGAATATCTACAGAGAGACCAGAGCTAGAACAATTAGTTAAGAGAGAGAGAGAGGGGGGGGGGAGTTCAGATCTAGAATAGCTATAGAGAGACGATAGCTAGAATAGTTAGTTAAGAGAGAGAGAGACCAGATCTAGAATAGCTATAGAGAGACCAGAGCAGGAATAGTTAGTTAAGAGAGTGATCCCAAATCTAGAATAGCATAGAGAGACCAGAGCTAGAAACGTTAGTTAAGAGAGAGAGAGAGAATGAGGAAGACCAGATCTAAAATAGCTGTAGAGATACCAGAGCTAGAATAGTTAGTTAAGAGATAGAGGTAGACCAGAACTAGAATAGCTATTGAGAGACAAGAGCTAGAATTGTTAGTTAAGAGAGAGAGAGAGAGAACAGCTCCTAAATAGCTATAGAGAGACTAAAGCTAAAAATGTTAGTTAAGAGAGAGAGAGAGAGAGAGACCAGATCTAGAATAGCGATAGAGAGACCAGAGCTAGAATAGCTATAGAATAGACCAAGCTGGAATAGTTAGTTAAGAGAGAGAGAGAGAGAAAGAGAGACCAGATCTAGAATAGCTATAGAGATAACAGAGCTGGAATTGTTAGTTAAGTGAGAGAGTGGGAGAGAGAGACCAGATCTAGAATAGCTATAGAATAGACCAAGCTGGAATAGTTAGTTAAGAGAGAGAGAGAGAGAAAGAGAGACCAGATCTAGAATAGCTATAGAATAGACCAAGCTGGAATAGTTAGTTAAGAGAGAGAGAGAAAGAGAGACCAGATCTAGAATTGCTATAGAATAGACCAAGCTGGAATAGTTAGTTAAGAGAGAGAGAGAGAGAAAGAGAGACCAGATCTAGAATAGCTATAGAATAGACCAAGCTGGAATAGTTAGTTAAGAGAGAGAGAGAAAGAGAGACCAGATCTAGAATAGCTATAGAGATAACAGAGCTGGAATTGTTAGTTAAGTGAGAGAGTGGGAGAGAGAGACCAGATCTAGAATAGCTATAGAGAGGCCAGAGCTAAAATAGCTATAGAGAGACCAGAGCTAGAATAGCTATAGAGAGACCAGATCTAGAATAGCATAGAGAGACCAGAGCTAGAATAGTTAAGAGAGAGAGAGAGAGACCAGATCTAGAATAGCATAGAGAAACCAGAGTTAGAATAGTTAGTTAAGAGACAGAGGGAGAGAGATAAAATCTAGAATAGCTATAACGAGACCAGAGCTAGAATAGTTAGTTAAGAGAGAGAGAGGGGGAGGAAGACCAGATCTAGAAGAGCTATAGAGAGACCAGAGCTAGAATAGTTAGTTAAGTGAGAGAGAAACCAGATATAGAATATCTACAGAGAGACCAGAGCTAGAACAATTAGTTAAGAGAGAGAGAGAGAGGGGGGGGGGAGTTCAGATCTAGAATAGCTATAGAGAGACGATAGCTAGAATAGTTAGTTAAGAGAGAGAGAGACCAGAACTAGAATAGCTATAGAGAGACCAGATCTAGAATAGCTATAGAGAGACCAGAGCTGGAATAGTTAGTTAAGGGAGAGAGAGCGAGACCAGATCTAGAATAGCTATAGAGAGACCAGAGCTAGAAAAGTATTTAAGGGGGAGAGAAACCAGATATAGAATATCTACAGAGAGACCAGAGCTAGAACAATTAGTTAAGAGAGAGAGAGAGAGAGAGAGAGAGAGAGGGGGGAGTTCAGATCTAGAATAGCTATAGAGAGACGATAGCTAGAATAGTTAGTTAAGAGAGAGAGAGACCAGATCTAGAATAGCTATAGAGAGACCAGATCTAGAATAGCTAAAGAGAGACCAGAGCTGGAATAGTTAGTTAAGGGAGAGAGAGCGAGACCAGATCTAGAATAGCTATAGAGAGACCAGAGCTAGAATAGTTAGTTAAGAGAGAGAGAGACCAGATCTAGAATAGCTATAGAGAGACCAGATCTAGAATAGCTATAGAGAGACCAGAGCTGGAATAGTTAGTTAAGAGAGAGAGAGAGAGAGAGACCAGACCTAGAATAGCTATAGGAGAGACCAGAGCTGGAATAGTTAGTTAAGAGAGAGAGACCAAATCTAGAATCGCATAGAGAGACCAGAGCTAGAAACGTTAGTTAAGAGAGAGAGAGAGAATGAGGAAGACCAGATATAAAATAGCTATAGAGATACCAGAGCTAAAATAGTTAGTTAAGAGAGAGAGGGAGACCAGAACTAGAATAGCTATAGGAGATAGACCAGAGCTAGAATTGTTAGTTAAGAGAGAGAGAGAGAGAGAGAGAGAGAGAGAGAGAGAGACAGCTCCTAAATAGCTATATAGGGAGTATAAAAATGACATCAGTGACTGGAAGTATAAAAATGGGATAATGGACTGGAAGGATAAAAATGGGATCATGGACTGGAAGTATAAAAATTGCATCAGTGACTGGAAGTAGAAAAATGGGATCATGGACTGGAAGTATAACAATTGTATCATTGACTGGAAGTATAAAAATGGGATCATGGTCTGGAGGTATAAAAATGGCATCATTGACTGGAAGTATAAAAATGGGATCATGGACTGTAGTTATAAAATGTGATCGTGGACTGGAATTAGAAAAATGGTATCAGAGACTGGAAGTAGAAAAATGGTATCAGAGACTGGAAGTAGAAAAATGGTATCAGTGACTGGAAGTAGAAAAATGGTATCAGAGACTGGAAGTATAAAAATGGTATCAGAGACTGGAAGTAGAAAAATGGTATCAGTGACTGGAAGTAGAAAAATGGTATCAGTGACTGGAAGTAGAAAAATGGTATCAGAGACTGGAAGTAGAAAAATGGTATCAGTGACTGGAAGTAGAAAAATGTTATCAGAGACTGGAGAAAAAATGGTATCAGTGAATGGAAGTATAGAAATGGGATCGTGGACTGGAAGTATAAGAATGGTATCATTGACTGGAAGTATAGAAATGGGATCGTGGACTGGAAGTATAAGAATGGCATCAGTGTGGCTGGTAAGAGAAAAATGATAACCTGAGTCGTGAAACAGAGAAGTAGGAATCGGAGTCGAGTATCAGTAAAATTGGAATTCGATGATAAGGAGTGGAAGAGTGGAAGCAGGGGTCAAAGATTTTGCGTATGTAGTTCACATGTACTGCTCATACTTTCATAGAATTCGATTTTTTATTATATAATTTTTTTTCTAATGATAGTTATACTCTGTGCGCGTGCACGGGTATCTGTGTGTGCGTGTTTGTGTGTGTATGTTTGTGTGTGGTATAATATAAAAGTTAGGAAATCCTCGTGGAGACTGAACTCAGACGTTTTCTACAAAAAAATATCCGCCACGCGTTGACATATTCTCGATTTTTTTTTTGGTCAAGTTTGTTTGTTTCAGTAACTCAACTCGTAGTCAGTTCATGTTTTTAATGTATAATTGTATTTTGTGCAACATTTTAGTATACTTTTTAGTTGTAATTCTTATTATATTAATATATGTTACAATATATGTACACATTAATAAAATTAAGAAATAAATAAAATGCCTTTAAAATAAATCGGCAGCTAACCAGGTTGTTTTAAACATAAAAATAGATCAAATAAATTGTCAGAAACAGCGCACTTTAACCTGCCAAAATCACATATATATGTTGCCAAAATAGCTCACAGGAAAGACAATACAAATCCATCCTAATTGTAAACTGGATTAATCATGTATTATTTTCACATAAACCAGACGAAAGCACGAAGTGTAAATGATAAAATTGTGAATTATGAGGCTATGATGAGGGTGGAGTAGACTTTGCTGAGAAATATAACACTGAGGAATAAAAACACTGAGGAATAAAACACTGAGGAATATCATCACACTGAGGAATATAACACTGAGGAATAAAAACACTGAGGAATAAAACACTGAGGAATAAAACACTGAGGAATATAACACTGAAGAATATAACACTGAGGAATATAACACTGAAGAATATAACACTGAAGAATAAAACACTGAGGAATATAACACTGAAGAATATAACACTGAGGAATATAACACTGAGGAATATGACACTGAAGAATATAACACTGAGGAATTAAAACACTGAGGAATAAAACACTGAGGAATATAACACTGAGGAATATAACACTGAGGAATATAACACTGAGGAATATAACACTGAGGAATTAAAACACTGAGGAATATAACACTGAGGAATATAACACTGAGGAATTAAAACACTGAGGAATATAACGAGTCGAATGAAACAAATTCCTGGAATAAAAGAAGCTGGAAATGACTGGTAGGAAAAGTCTCACCTTTGAGAAGTGTAATTGTAAAAATAACTTCTTAGTCATCACGAGTATCATCATCATTTTCCTGCTGGCGTGGGTGATTCTGTTTCTCCACAACTTTCTGTCTCTAGTTTTCTAATTTTTTTTTCAAATCATTTCAGTTGCTGACTTCCTACCAAGGCATTCTCATAAATTACTTGGCATTTCTGCTCCGTCTCTATCTCTCTTCTTCCCTCAATGTTTCCAGTTGTCATTGCAGCTGGTCGATTCTCCGTGCTCTCTTACACGAACAAAAGTAACGAACGTTAACTTCTGATCCCGTTAAGACTGATCCCATTTTTCTACTTCCAGATTGGTCCCATTTTTCTACGTCCAGACTGATCCCATTTTTCTACTTCCAGACTGATCCCATTTTTTCTACTTCCAGATTGATCCCATTTTTCTACTTCCAGACTGCTCCCATTTTTCTACTCCCAGACTGATCCAATTTTTCTACTTCCAGACTGATCTCATCTTTCTATTTCCAGACTGATCCCATTTTCTACTTCCGGACTGATCCCATTTTTCTACTTCCGGACTGATCCAATTTTTCTACTTCCGGACTGATCCCATTTTTCTACTTCCAGACTGATCCCATTTTTCTACTTCCGGACTGCGCAACTTTTCTTAAAACTGTCACCTTGACTCTCTTCAAAATTTGCTATCAGCTTTGAAAAACTTTCAAGACAAGAAGGGCGATGAAGACACTGCACGAGATGATAAATACAATTAATGGGATTTGGTAGATTGATAGCCGCTGTTGTTAGTGGTTCCTGGAGATTAACAATCGGGCCGATGTTATTGGCTTGCCAGAAAAAAAAGAATGAATATCTACAGACATGATAAAATAAATAAGAATCAAGCATTACTAGACATAAGACTACACTCGTACAATTTGAAAGATGCCTTCTATAAAATGTGAATAAAATAGAATGAAATAGAATTTCCTTTAATTTATAATTGCTTAGGAAAAAATGTAATAAAACAAGAATTACAAACACCAATAGTTTTAGTTTTCTTTAATCACGTTGAAACCAATAAAGACTGGAGTTTGGGTTGTTCATTGTTTGAAACATCTGTAATGTATGTTCACGTCAGATTGGGTAAAGAAAATCATGCCGCGTTACAGTTATTTAAGTAAAGTCAACAATTTTAAATATGACAAAAATGCCTCCAGCTTGTAACACATTATTACACTGTAGTTAACTATTGACATATTAAAAGAGTTATAGACATTAAAAAGAACTGCCTTATAAATATAATTCTTTAGAGGAAATTAAAAGCTATTGCCACGTCAAAAGACACAGCGGATTGAAAAGAACAATAATGGAAGGTATATTTCCTGGACGACGCATCAGGGGCAGACCAAGAAGAAGGTCGTTTCAAGACATCAAAAATACCTTGATAATGACAACAGAAGAAAGAGATCTGACTAGAGAGAGAGAGAGAGAGAGAGAGAGAGAGAGAGAGAGAGATTCTTTCAGACGACAGGTGGTGAATGCAACGTTCTGTGGGAGGTCTGACTAGAGAGAGAGAGATTCTTTCAAACGGGCTGTGGTGAATACAATGTTCTGTGGGAGATCTGACTAGAGAGAGAGAGACTCTTCCAGACGGGCTGTGGTGAAAGCAACCTTCTGTAAAAGACATGCGACCAGATGATGATGAGTTTAATAAATGCGACTTTGTACTTACCAGCTTTGAAGTATTTCTGGCTTCAGTATTCATCATAGCAATAGATATGTTTCGTCAGCCTCGGATATTTAACGCATTTGTCGACAATTAAATGTAAGCTTATTTGTAGTAACATTCTAAACCAATCGTTTATTTGGAAGATTTTTGTAGAATGTAATGCCATTGGTGCCATCTACATTTTTACGCGAGATTTAGGTTTGGAAAGATTTGGGTGGACTGAGAAGAAAAGCGCAATATGAAGTTTTGAACAAAAAAGCTGAACATAAAGAAAAAAAAAGAGACAACTGAACACAATTTTAATAGGACAAACGCAACTTCTTTTTGCACACATAAAAAGGTACAATAACAAACTGGGATGCAAAATAGAAAGTAAACAGAGGAGATAAAATTGGACGGAAAACATAAAGAGCGGACAGTAGAACTTATAACAGCAAGTACGGCCATGTAGGAGGAAAAGTGAGAAATATCGCTCTATGATTATGTACTTTCGATGTCGAGAAAAAAAAATGATAATTCTCAATAGCAGAGATAGAATCAAGATGCTACAAAGCCTGTCAAATCATTGGAGAGTTATCACCACTATTGTCCAACAAGAAAATAACTCTGGAGGCAAAACGAGCACTATACAATACAATCTTCATCCCAACGTTGTGCTACCAATGCCAGACCAAGACCCTAGATGCAAGAACAATAAGAAAAATAACCTTTACTGAGATGAAATGTGTTAGACGAGTGACAGGAAACAGTCTGAGAGATAAGATCAGAAATGAAGAACTGAGAAAAAAGCTAGGAATAGCTCCGCCATAGAATATATAAGGAAGCAACAGATAAAATGGTTTGGCCACGTGACAAGGCAGAAAGATCAAAACACAACACAACGAGCCTTCAACAAACGTTGTGAGAACACCAGACCCAAGGGTCGACCACAAAATAAATGGATCGATGGAATATTAGAAACAGTAGGAAACATAACAGCAGCAGAGGCGAACAGAAGAGCAAAAGACTGCAAATTACATCTCCCCTCGACGCTGAAAGGCAGATCAGGAAGGAAAGAAGAAGATATCGAGAGAGCACATGATCTATGTCTTCTCTCTCTTTCTCTCTCTCGCTCTCTCCATCTATCTCTCGAAAATTAACGAATATCTAAATTAAAACCTGCCACGGCTGCTGGTCATACTCAATATCATATTTGCTCTTTCTATCTCACATAAGCTATCGATAAAAGGTTGGTGGGTCTTCGGCCCTTTTTTCTCTATTAGTTTTCTTCAACTAGTCCATTTTTTATGAGATGCTGGGACAGACAATGGAACGGATATGAGGATGCTCGATTGCTAAAATACTTCATTTCGTAGATAGACAGATCGATATAGGACTGACGGATGTATGAATAATTATCTTTATGGTTTTTGTCTCTAAATGTCGTCTGCATGTGTTTGTCCCACCTGTACCTCTTCCGCTGTGTATTTCTGGACTGGCAATGCCTGGGGTATACTTTCATAGCTCACGTCCTGTCCATTCCCATCGTCTAGTCATGGCAGGAAGGAGGAGGAACACAACGTAGTTAAACGCAAGTCTTTCATCGTTACAACCCCACCCCTTCCCCCCATTAAATTGTATCTCTCCATTCCCCACAACTTGCTAGCACTGCTTTCTTCCTTGTGAGTCCAACAGTGCAGGCCGGCGTCAGGAAGAACCCACTAACTTAGAACTACTTCGAAGAACGCCCCTGATATCAGTAGCAACAGGATAACAAGAGTCGAGATATCAAGCAGACTTTCAACCAATTGGGTGTGCAGGCGCATGTAATTGGAGACCTTTGTGTGAGTGCGGGGGAGTATGTGTGTGTGTGTTTATATGAGTACGTTTGTGTAAATTTATATTTGAATGTGTGTGTGTGTGTATGTTTGTATAAGTGCATGTATGTGTCAGTAAATATGTGTTTGTGTTAGTGTGTATTTGCGCCGATAATTAAAATCAAGCATGCAGTACCGCATCAATGCAACGTCTAAAGGAGATTTAATGGGAGATGAATGTTTAACGTCACAAAGCTCCTGTTTAACTTTATTACAGATACGTGTGTGTGCGTGTGAACATATGTGTCGGTGTACGTTATTTTATTGACGTATATAACGCTAACGACAAGCATCATTAGGACAGTGAAATTTTTTTAAAAAGAGGAAAAAAAGAGGATCAATAGTAGACAAAAAAGGAATTGAAGTCAACGGTCACAACATAAATAATTTGCGATATGCGGATAACACAGTCATAATAGCAGAGACAGAGAACGAACTACAAGAAATGATGGACATAATAGTAAAAGAAAGCAACAAGAAAGGTGTCAGTCTGGATGGTAAGAAAACAGAAGTAATGGTTATATCGAAGAAACAATCATCACCATCATGCAGCACAAAAATAAACGAGACAAATCTGAAACAAGTGCAACGTTTCAAATACTTTGGCACAATAATAACATCAGATGGGAGATGGACCACAGAAATAAAAAGCAGAATAGCTCAGGCCAAAATAGCATTTCAGAAAATGAAAAATATCTTATGCAACAAATCTATGTCAATGAAAATGAAAAAGAGAGTTCATCGGTGCAACGTAAGTAGTATACAAGGGTGTATTTGAATAGTATTTGGCCCGTAAATTAACAAAGATATATAGGGCGGCGCGCGGCGCGCATAAAGCGTGCGGCGCAGGGGGAATTAACCAGGACGGCTCGTGTCCGGATGCTGACCTCTAGTCTCAGTGACCCCGGAAGTGACCTGTTTATGTCTGGTATGTGCTGACTTTGGAGCGCTTGGTGTACTTGAGCGATAGTGATAGGTTAGTAGATTATACAACATCAATGAAAAACGATCAATATAAGACAGAAGACAAAGATATATTTTATTCTTTTATTATCTCAATAGGTGTATAACATACATTGATATTATATAACATTACAAAAATATTCAGTACAGTGAGTCAATATATAGTACATGGATAACATTTATTTATAGCTATGTAGTTGGGTGTCTGCTTAGCTCTATGTCATAAATGAATCAGAAGGGGTGAAACTGTTAGAGATTGCTGGGTAGTCTTAAGTGGTAGTGTAAAGAGTTAAATATCTAGAGGCGTAGTCGAGACGTTATCATCAGCGACCTTTCTTTTTATATAGAAATAGGAAAGAGCATTTCTTGTTTGACTGTAGGAAAATATGGAATTATTTAAGACTTTGAAACCTACATTTTTCCCACCCTTGGCCTTTTGCGTGGCGAGAACCTCTAAAAACATATCTTTATCTAGTTTGTTGTGTTGCTTGCTTAGCCCTTTACAACTGATTTTATCGTAATCCCCACTACAATGGTACGTCTTACTACATAAGCTAACAAGAGCTGTCCCTTCGTACTCTAGTTTAAAAAGCCCGGGCGTTCGTTTGGTGTACGCTTTAACACCCTTACAGTTTATACAGTCTGTCTTGCTAATATGCTCATCGCAAAACTCGGCAGGAAACCAGTCTTTATATACACTATTAAACTCAGCCCGCAGACCTGACTTAACTATGTCCTCTAGCTTAGGTGCGCTTAAGGCTAAGTATAAACTATCATTATCTGTTTCACATAACTGAAAGTTGGACCTATCTACAAACTTATCTAAGAACTCGAAATAAAAATCTAACATACGAAGTTTTGCATATTGATAGACGAAGAAACCAATTTGTAGGGGCAAGTCCCAAACAGTTTTCTTTTTCTCCATCTCAATTTCAAAAAGATCCTCCCCTATTTCAGTCATCTTTTTAAACCGGGAACTATTTATCATTTTCGATATCTCATCCCCTTGAACATACGAGACAGCGTTATGATTGGCCTTATTGGTTAGAGTCTTCCCATAGGCTGAGTTTCCTAAGAGCTTCATCGTATCACTTACTATAGATTGATTTTCGTCTAGATCACCAGCCCGCCTAGCGTCAGAAACCATTTCTCCAAACTTTTTAAAACAACTAGACGGTTGATATTCTATCACTTGATAAATTTTTGTTACCTCTAGCCCATGATCTAAATACCATTTTAACAGTGGTGTTGCCAACAAAAATTTTTCCCCGACATAACTACCGATTAGGGTGCGACGAGGGGTTGACAACAAGTTATGTTTGAGGGCATATTCACCCATAAATGGTCCAATATCATCACGCGTGACGTCAATATTTTTGAAAATTGGAGTCATCTCACTGAAATGTTCCTTCAGGCGGTCGGGAACGTGTAGATCACATTCCACTAATCCAAAACATGTCCCATCTGAAATAGAAGCCAGAATCTGTTTATCACTGAGAGGGAGCCCTTCTTTAGAGTAAGAGGGTCTAGCTCGAGGGATGGCTTTAGAAAGGAAAGCCCTAAGGCTTGGGTCAGACTTTTTCAGAGCCTGCCACTCACATTCCCACATAACTTCTACTGGGACTTTTACATCCTCGGTTAGGTAGGTGTGTATCTCACATGTTTTTTCAAACAGCTCGAACAAGGGCTTATTATTAACAGGGTTTCTATCTTTATCTTTGGTGAGGGGACAGTCTTTGTGACCATGGTACAGACAACCATGAAAATTATAGACTATTCTATTGGATTTATCCCACCCATCCACGGGGATGTTTCTATCACCTAACCGAAACTCCCTCCCATTAAACTGAGTTTTCAACTCCACCCCTTTTTGGTGAGCAACCCACGTTAGCCACTCTCTACTTTGTTGGACATAATAGTTATCTTTTTCGACCCTAAACCCGGTCTCCATTCTTCTAATAATTGGGTAATCTGTTGGCATTGGGTTCATCAGAGCCCAAAGATACAACGCGTTGGCATCGTAACCTTGGATGGATTTTACTACCTTTCCGCCCCTAATAAACGTTTTGCCTACCTCGTGATACCTATGGAAAATTATAGAGGGACCCCCAACGATATTATCTCTAATCATTTTGTGTAAACTCGCCTGTTTGCTCGAACATAAACTAAACATTACACCCCTATCAACGGTCTTAAAAAGATACTTTAAACAAACACCCGGAACCGAAATGGCGTCTTTAAAACAGTCCACACCCCGCTCCCCATAAAAGCGAACCTGCTGCTCCAAGGCGTCTAAAAAAGGGACTACATCTTTATTATTATACCACACCAAAAAGTCCCTAAGTGTGGTCATGTTATTGGTCTTTCAGACCTTTTTGCACAGAGCGTACTCCTCCTTGGAAATGTTGGAATTTTTTAACGACGAATAAAACGTTTCGTGTGGGGGTAGTTCTGTCTCGTTCAACTTTTGAGGGTCGTCTATATATTCATAACAAAAGTAACCCTTTGTCTCACTAATCTTATAAGCTGCCAGATATTTACTATAGCTAAACCCTGGCGCTAGATAATTTATGATATCTAAGAATTTTAGATTCTGTGTTGCAATACACATAAAGTTATTGTTTCTTTTAACTATAAACTTGAACGGTTTTGCTACTTTGTAGTCTCCTTCCATTTGATCTTCCTCTTCCGCGTTAACCTCGGTTTCTTCTTCTTCGTCTTCCATACTATCTTCTTCTTCGCCCACTTGGGCAGCCACATCCATGAAGTGCTTTATTAAATAAGGTTTAATGACGTTAATGTCATATTTCCCCGAGTTAAACCCTATAACTGGAAGCTCTTTTAAATACTCATCAAACTTAGCTATTAGCTTGTCTTTATTCAGATCATGGAGTTGAGTAAAAATACTTTCAAACCGAGCTCGCAACAACGAGTATGCCTTAGCAGCGATACCAGTGAGGTAATCAACCATCTGACTAACTAAAACCTGGGGGTCACCCTTGGTTATGAAGCATATTGGTGCCTCCCACCCAGGGACATTTGACGCTATAGAACATGAGAGGGGGACGTGTTTAGCTACAAAGGTAGTCGACTGAGTCTCTTGTGGAACATTCCTACTATCAAAATAACATTCATAGTCGAAGGTCGCCCTGAACGGGTAAATAAAACACTCTGGAGTACTTATCCCTTCAGCGCTGATCGCGTCCCATACACTTTCAGGTGAAGAATAAACACCACCTTTATATGTCTCTACAGCCATATCCCCATTGCAAGTTTTTTCATGCCTATCCATACGCCAAAACTTTTTCCACAGTTTCCCACATTTTCCACAAGAAAAGCTTTTACTAGCCCTAGAAAGATCGTTTATATAAAAGAAGTGGTTTTTGTAAAGTAAAAGACGGAGAGTTTCACTATAACTACTGCCGCTTCTCAGGACAATACACAAGGCTTGCTCAGAATCAAACTCAAAAATATCTATGTTTATTGAAAAACAAGTTTCTAAGAGAGGCATTTCGGCAAGAGTTACACCGTGAAAGCTACTTAACAATAGAGAGGGGTTAAACTGTTTGAAAAGTATTCTCGAAGCCTTCCTAACATCAGTATTTGAAGTTCCTCGATGGACAGCTAGACAACGGAAGAAGCAGAGATTATCATTGTAGATTTTAGAATTGGAGTCATTTTGAAGGGTATTAATACCGTGGTTCGATGCAATGTAGGGTGGGATATCTAACAGACACCCTATAGGATAATCTTGGAGTTTATAAATATAAACACTCGTACTGACTAATGATTCTAAGGTATATTTGGTTGTCTCCCTGTTTTTATTTGCATACCCTAATATATCACTTTCATTTAATCTATCAACAAATGTTTCAAAGTCATTTTTGTTGTTAACTAACAAGGGTTTGTCTAACCCTGTCGCGTTATTCGAGCTGGCGTGAAAGTAACGCAGCCCCTGTGTCTCCCTATGTCTTAAAACTAGATGATGACTATAATTCACCTTGAAACGCTTTTTCTGGGCTAGAAAAATTGGGTTTACAAGGGTCTTCCAATCTATAGGAGTATCAGGTTGATGAAATATAGTGTATGTGTCCATGTATTTGTTCCGACGTTCATGTGTTCTAATAGCTAACCAGTTGTTCTTATATATCTTCTTAATATCTCGGGGTAACTTATTTAAAGAGTCTATTTCATTAATAAGTCTTGGTCTCTTTGAGAGCTCTTGAGTCGAACTCTTTACTGTCCGCTTGCGTGAGGTTGTCGATACAAGTGGGTCTGGTAGTGTTGATGAGGGTGTTGAGGTGGTCACAGCTATGTCATGGCTAACAAGATGCACTTGTAGGTTGCGTGCCCCAGTAAAGCTTTGTTGGCAGATATGGCAGATATGTGGGGTAACACTGGTCTCTTTTGAAGGTACGTGACCTGTTGACACAGGAGTCGGTGATACAGGAACTGCTGATACAAGAGATACAGGATGCTCTGTCTTGATATGTTTGGCAAGGCTGTCTACTCTTGTAGCGGACAATTAGGGACCCCAAAAGTGCCTCTGACGGCACATAAATCCTTATATAAATAGTCTACCCGCAGATCGAGGCACATTTTTTGGTGCCGTTTTTCCTTATATGAGAGTCTAATCCTAATTGACATTGTATACTACTAATTTTTGGTTGATTTTTTAGGCAAATTTGATACATGGGCGTGTCACATATTATGTTTGATGTATGCCAATAGGTTAAACTTCAATTTTTTTTATCGATTTCATGGGCGTAACCGCCAAAAATGGGTACAGGGGTAGTAATTTCAAAAGTTGTTTTTATGTAAATTCTTGATATGGGGATGACAAAAATGAAGTTTGGAGTATGTCTAGATGTTAAATTGACAATTTTTAACAGTTTCATGGGCGTAACCGCCAAAAATGGGTACAGGGGTAGTAATTTCAAAAGTGATTTTTATGTAAATTCTTGATACGGGGATGCTTAATATAAAGTTTGGGGTTTGTCTATATGTTAAATTTACTATTTTTAACAGTTTCATGGGCGTAACCGCCAAAAATGGGTACAGGGGTAGTAATTTCAAAAGGTGTTTTTATGTAACTTCTTGATACGGGGATGACTAAAATGAAGTTTGGGGTATGTCTAGATGTTAAATTGACAATTTTTAACAGTTTCATGGGCGTAACCGCCAAAAATGGGTACAGGGGTAGTAATTTCAAAAGTGATTTTTATGTAAATTCTTGATACGGGGATGCTTAATATAAAGTTTGGGGTATGTCTAGATGTTAAATTGACTATTTTTAACAGTTTCATGGGCGTAACCGCCAAAAATGGGTACAGGGGTAGTAATTTCAAAAGTGATTTTTATGTAAATTCTTGATACGGGGATGCTTAATATAAAGTTTGGGGTATGTCTATATGTTAAATTTACTATTTTTAACAGTTTCATGGGCGTAACTGCCAAAAATGGGTCAGGGGGTAACCACCATAAAAGTGAGTTTTAAGTAAATTTTTGCTATGGGGATGTCTAATATAACAGCTGGGGTATGCCACTAGGTTAAATTTACTATTTCTAACAGTTTCATGGGCGTAGCCCTCAAAAAGAGTCAAGGGGAAAACTCTTATAAAGTTGCCTGGTATTGCATCATAGGTCAAAATCTATTTTTAGAAACTTCACGGGCATCGCGTCAGCCGTCAAACGCTATTTTTAGTAACACTTCCGGTATTGCATCAGCGGTCAGTTCTATTTTTAGTAACACTTCCGGTGTTTCTGGCGTATATATAACGCGACTGTGAAGCTTCTAATCAGACTTTCGCTTACAGTTGTTGCCGACGGATGTGTCTCGTACCTTCAAACACATAAAAGGTAAGTGTTATCTTAGTTCTTTAACATTATAGTATGTTACTTTAGTAACCTGTTTTCGATAAGATGGTTGTTTAGTATCCACGTGTTATTTTAGTAACCTATTTTCGATAAGTTGGTTTTTTAGCATCCACGTGTTACTTTTGTAACCTAATTTCGATAGTTTGTGTATCTTGTTGTTTACTTTTCTTGTAATGTTTACTGTTCTTTACTCTTTAGTTGTAATGTTTCAATTTCTTTTCTACAGATGTCTAACACTTGTCATATCTGTTCCAAAACGTTCACCCGGAGCCGGGACCTAAAACGACATGTTGCTAGTGTACATGGGCATCAGGAATACAAATGTGATGTTTGTGAACGAGTATATACAAGAGTAGACAGCCTTGCCAAACATATCAAGACAGAGCATCCTGTATCTCTTGTATCAGCAGTTCCTGTATCACCGACTCCTGTGTCAACAGGTCACGTACCTTCAAAAGAGACCAGTGTTACCCCACATATCTGCCATATCTGCCAACAAAGCTTTACTGGGGCACGCAACCTACAAGTGCATCTTGTTAGCCATGACATAGCTGTGACCACCTCAACACCCTCATCAACACTACCAGACCCACTTGTATCGACAACCTCACGCAAGCGGACAGTAAAGAGTTCGACTCAAGAGCTCTCAAAGAGACCAAGACTTATTAATGAAATAGACTCTTTAAATAAGTTACCCCGAGATATTAAGAAGATATATAAGAACAACTGGTTAGCTATTAGAACACATGAACGTCGGAACAAATACATGGACACATACACTATATTTCATCAACCTGATACTCCTATAGATTGGAAGACCCTTGTAAACCCAATTTTTCTAGCCCAGAAAAAGCGTTTCAAGGTGAATTATAGTCATCATCTAGTTTTAAGACATAGGGAGACACAGGGGCTGCGTTACTTTCACGCCAGCTCGAATAACGCGACAGGGTTAGACAAACCCTTGTTAGTTAACAACAAAAATGACTTTGAAACATTTGTTGATAGATTAAATGAAAGTGATATATTAGGGTATGCAAATAAAAACAGGGAGACAACCAAATATACCTTAGAATCATTAGTCAGTACGAGTGTTTATATTTATAAACTCCAAGATTATCCTATAGGGTGTCTGTTAGATATCCCACCCTACATTGCATCGAACCACGGTATTAATACCCTTCAAAATGACTCCAATTCTAAAATCTACAATGATAATCTCTGCTTCTTCCGTTGTCTAGCTGTCCATCGAGGAACTTCAAATACTGATGTTAGGAAGGCTTCGAGAATACTTTTCAAACAGTTTAACCCCTCTCTATTGTTAAGTAGCTTTCACGGTGTAACTCTTGCCGAAATGCCTCTCTTAGAAACTTGTTTTTCAATAAACATAGATATTTTTGAGTTTGATTCTGAGCAAGCCTTGTGTATTGTCCTGAGAAGCGGCAGTAGTTATAGTGAAACTCTCCGTCTTTTACTTTACAAAAACCACTTCTTTTATATAAACGATCTTTCTAGGGCTAGTAAAAGCTTTTCTTGTGGAAAATGTGGGAAACTGTGGAAAAAGTTTTGGCGTATGGATAGGCATGAAAAAACTTGCAATGGGGATATGGCTGTAGAGACATATAAAGGTGGTGTTTATTCTTCACCTGAAAGTGTATGGGACGCGATCAGCGCTGAAGGGATAAGTACTCCAGAGTGTTTTATTTACCCGTTCAGGGCGACCTTCGACTATGAATGTTATTTTGATAGTAGGTATGTTCCACAAGAGACTCAGTCGACTACCTTTGTAGCGAAACACGTCCCCCTCTCATGTTCTATAGCGTCAAATGTCCCTGGGTGGGAGGCACCAATATGCTTCATAACCAAGGGTGACCCCCAGGTTTTAGTTAGTCAGATGGTTGATTACCTCACTGGTATCGCTGCTAAGGCATACTCGTTGTTGCGAGCTCGGTTTGAAAGTATTTTTACTCAACTCCATGATCTGAATAAAGACAAGCTAATAGCTAAGTTTGATGAGTATTTAAAAGAGCTTCCAGTTATAGGGTTTAACTCGGGGAAATATGACATTAACGTCATTAAACCTTATTTAATAAAGCACTTCATGGATGTGGCTGCCCAAGTGGGCGAAGAAGAAGATAGTATGGAAGACGAAGAAGAAGAAACCGAGGTTAACGCGGAAGAGGAAGATCAAATGGAAGGAGACTACAAAGTAGCAAAACCGTTCAAGTTTATAGTTAAAAGAAACAATAACTTTATGTGTATTGCAACACAGAATCTAAAATTCTTAGATATCATAAATTATCTAGCGCCAGGGTTTAGCTATAGTAAATATCTGGCAGCTTATAAGATTAGTGAGACAAAGGGTTACTTTTGTTATGAATATATAGACGACCCTCAAAAGTTGAACGAGACAGAACTACCCCCACACGAAACGTTTTATTCGTCGTTAAAAAATTCCAACATTTCCAAGGAGGAGTACGCTCTGTGCAAAAAGGTCTGGAAGACCAATAACATGACCACACTTAGGGACTTTTTGGTGTGGTATAATAATAAAGATGTAGTCCCTTTTTTAGACGCCTTGGAGCAGCAGGTTCGCTTTTATGGGGAGCGGGGTGTGGACTGTTTTAAAGACGCCATTTCGGTTCCGGGTGTTTGTTTAAAGTATCTTTTTAAGACCGTTGATAGGGGTGTAATGTTTAGTTTATGTTCGAGCAAACAGGCGAGTTTACACAAAATGATTAGAGATAATATCGTTGGGGGTCCCTCTATAATTTTCCATAGGTATCACGAGGTAGGCAAAACGTTTATTAGGGGCGGAAAGGTAGTAAAATCCATCCAAGGTTACGATGCCAACGCGTTGTATCTTTGGGCTCTGATGAACCCAATGCCAACAGATTACCCAATTATTAGAAGAATGGAGACCGGGTTTAGGGTCGAAAAAGATAACTATTATGTCCAACAAAGTAGAGAGTGGCTAACGTGGGTTGCTCACCAAAAAGGGGTGGAGTTGAAAACTCAGTTTAATGGGAGGGAGTTTCGGTTAGGTGATAGAAACATCCCCGTGGATGGGTGGGATAAATCCAATAGAATAGTCTATAATTTTCATGGTTGTCTGTACCATGGTCACAAAGACTGTCCCCTCACCAAAGATAAAGATAGAAACCCTGTTAATAATAAGCCCTTGTTCGAGCTGTTTGAAAAAACATGTGAGATACACACCTACCTAACCGAGGATGTAAAAGTCCCAGTAGAAGTTATGTGGGAATGTGAGTGGCAGGCTCTGAAAAAGTCTGACCCAAGCCTTAGGGCTTTCCTTTCTAAAGCCATCCCTCGAGCTAGACCCTCTTACTCTAAAGAAGGGCTCCCTCTCAGTGATAAACAGATTCTGGCTTCTATTTCAGATGGGACATGTTTTGGATTAGTGGAATGTGATCTACACGTTCCCGACCGCCTGAAGGAACATTTCAGTGAGATGACTCCAATTTTCAAAAATATTGACGTCACGCGTGATGATATTGGACCATTTATGGGTGAATATGCCCTCAAACATAACTTGTTGTCAACCCCTCGTCGCACCCTAATCGGTAGTTATGTCGGGGAAAAATTTTTGTTGGCAACACCACTGTTAAAATGGTATTTAGATCATGGGCTAGAGGTAACAAAAATGTATCAAGTGATAGAATATCAACCGTCTAGTTGTTTTAAAAAGTTTGGAGAAATGGTTTCTGACGCTAGGCGGGCTGGTGATCTAGACGAAAATCAATCTATAGTAAGTGATACGATGAAGCTCTTAGGAAACTCAGCCTATGGGAAGACTCTAACCAATAAGGCCAATCATAACGCTGTCTCGTATGTTCAAGGAGATGAGATATCGAAAATGATAAATAGTTCCCGGTTTAAAAAGATGACTGAAATAGGGGAGGATCTTTTTGAAATTGAGATGGAGAAAAAGAAAACTGTTTGGGACTTGCCCCTACAAATTGGTTTCTTCGTCTATCAATATGCAAAACTTCGTATGTTAGATTTTTATTTCGAGTTCTTAGATAAGTTTGTAGATAGGTCCAACTTTCAGTTATGTGAAACAGATACTGATAGTTTATACTTAGCCTTAAGCGCACCTAAGCTAGAGGACATAGTTAAGTCAGGTCTGCGGGCTGAGTTTAATAGTGTATATAAAGACTGGTTTCCTGCCGAGTTTTGCGATGAGCATATTAGCAAGACAGACTGTATAAACTGTAAGGGTGTTAAAGCGTACACCAAACGAACGCCCGGGCTTTTTAAACTAGAGTACGAAGGGACAGCTCTTGTTAGCTTATGTAGTAAGACGTACCATTGTAGTGGGGATTACGATAAAATCAGTTGTAAAGGGCTAAGCAAGCAACACAACAAACTAGATAAAGATATGTTTTTAGAGGTTCTCGCCACGCAAAAGGCCAAGGGTGGGAAAAATGTAGGTTTCAAAGTCTTAAATAATTCCATATTTTCCTACAGTCAAACAAGAAATGCTCTTTCCTATTTCTATATAAAAAGAAAGGTCGCTGATGATAACGTCTCGACTACGCCTCTAGATATTTAACTCTTTACACTACCACTTAAGACTACCCAACAATCTCTAACAGTTTCACCCCTTCTGATTCATTTATGACATAGAGCTAAGCAGACACCCAACTACATAGCTATTAATAAATGTTATCCATGTACTATATATTGACTCACTGTACTGAATATTTTTGTAATGTTATATAATATCAATGTATGTTATACACCTATTGAGATAATAAAAGAATAAAATATATCTTTGTCTTCTGTCTTATATTGATCGTTTTTCATTGATGTTGTATAATCTACTAACCTATCACTATCGCTCAAGTACACCAAGCGCTCCAAAGTCAGCACATACCAGACATAAACAGGTCACTTCCGGGGTCACTGAGACTAGAGGTCAGCATCCGGACACGAGCCGTCCTGGTTAATTCCCCCTGCGCCGCACGCTTTATGCGCGCCGCCCTATATATCTTTGTTAATTTACGGGCCAAATACTATTCAAATACACCCTTGTATACTACTAACGTAGAACCAATTCTGACCTATGGAAGCGAATCATGAACAGTAGACAAACAAATGAAAAAACGATTAGAGGCCACAGAGATGGGATTTCTCAGAAGAATGTTGAAAATTCCCTGGACAGCTAAAAAGACCAATGAGGAAGTTCTCAAAGAGGCCAACACAAAAAGGGAGCTCTTAAAAAAACATCAGAAAGAAGCAATCAACATTTTTCGGGCACATCATGAGAAGAGGAAAATTGGAATACTTGGTTACAACTGGCAAAATAAAAGAAAAGAGAGATCGCGGACGACAAAGAGAGAAAATACTGGATAGCTTGGTGTCATGACATGGAAAACAGTCAACAACAGAACTGATACGATGCACTGTAGATAGAAGATTGTGGAGGGACATGATCGCCTACGCCAACCGGTATGATGATGATGATGATAACAGCTTTAAGTGGTAATTAACAAAACAAAAGTCGGCGTTTCGGCCAAGTAGACCTTCAGCTGGAAAAGCAAACAACAACACAATGTATATAAGGATATGTACACAAATCTCACTGCATGGCGATAATATGCTAGATACACAAGAAAGGAAATAAATAAAAAGTCACTTCCCTGCGGTCCAGAGCGTGGTCAGCTTCTGAATGAACTAAAATAAGTGGGCGGGTTGACCAACTATATATCTCACTGACCAGGCAGTTAGGTGACAAGACGGAAGGGTTCTAAAAATATGGGGAGGTGGGTACAAGATACGTATAAACTGTGTACATCTAACTGTGTGTGTGCACAACGAACAGATGTGTAAAAAAGCATTTGTACATAACCATATATGCGCACAAGCATAAATCCGTATATATTACCACAAAGCACACAAAATAAAACCAGAAGGTGTCCAAATGTGCCAATACATATGGGGACAAATATATATATATACATGTATAGGATTGGCAGCGCATGGGGGTAAGAAATGTGTGGTAGGTGTCCTATGTGTATGAGAGCGGTATGTTCATGCCACGGGGGGACACCGAACCGAACTGGGCAATGAGGCGATTCTCAAGGGCGAACCAGCTGCGATTGCTGGAATGACGCGAAACAGTGCCAATAACTTGCATGTCAGGTTTACTACTAGGGCCAGGGAAGTTGAAATGGGCAGACACCGGGCTGCCAGTCTTTTGCTCAACATCACGAAGATGCTCACAAAATCTGTTATCCAAGCGTCGTCCTGACTCGCCCAAATACGTCATCTGGCAATGCTTACATATTACGGTGTAGATGATATTCCGTGACACACAAGTAAACTCCTCCTTGTCGAATTACCTATTAGGGAACAAGACAGAATCGGTGCAAAGCACGTAGTCACAAGTTCTGCAAACTCGACGTCCACAACGAACAGTACCAAGGTGTTTGTGATTTGAGCGGGGTAGGTGGCTCGTGACAAGAATGTCTCTCAGAATCCTGTCGCGGTTGAAAGCTATCAAAGGAGGATCACTGAAAAGTAGGCGGGTAGTGGGATCTGAACTTCCCATATTTTTAGAACCCTTTCGTCTTCTCACTTGACTGCCTGGTCAGTGATATATATAGTTGGTCATCCCGCCCACTTATTTTAGTTCATTCAGAAGCTGGCCACGCTCTGGACCACAGGGGAGTGACCTTTTTTATTTCCTTTCTTGAGTATCTAGCATATTATCGCTATGTAGTTTGATTTGTGTACATATTCTTATATATATATATATATATATATATATATATATATATATATATATTTGTGTTTTTGTTTGCTTTTCCAGCTGAAGGCCTACTTGGCCGAAACGTCGACTTATGTTTTGTTAATTACCACGTAAAGCTGTTACCATACCACTTTTTTCTTCTTTTTTTAAAAATTGTCATTATCATCAGCTTTACAGCAGCTTCTCTTTGCATCTTGGTGCATCTTGCACATCATAAGGAGCAGCGTCTCTCACAGTGGTGACCTACAGTACTGAAACAGTTAAACTGGCGTTAAAACACCCTTCACAAACACGTAACAAGTTGAACGTTCATAAACACTGGACGAAAACACACCAACACCCCTGCTAAAAATGAACAACCCTGAACGCAGCGTCTGTAACAAAATAAACTTACTCTCCTGACCGCACTAATTCAATCACAATTTTATCACGGTGCCCTTGTCCTCGAGCAGCGCTCGTGCATTTCCGTTTTTCTTGCACGAGAGAAACAAATGTCACCTCGACTCTGACTGTTATAGGCAACTTCCAACAGCCTCACATTAAAAAAAAACGAAGAGAAAAAAACTTTTATATCTTTAAAAAAAATAATAAAATTCAGCTTTATCCGACATATGTGCAATATGATAACATTGCTACTGAAACTAGAAGTAGTCTACTTTTCTCTCGCGCAGTGATGTCAAGGCGGTTGTATTGTCTTTTATTCTCGATTAGCCGGTCACCCGAGTTGTGGTTGCTGGGGATATGCTTAAAAGGGTGAGACAGTAGAGTTAGATGATGAGGACCGGACGGATGCAGCTGCCAGGGAACAAAGGTAATAATCCTATCAAACATCAAGTGCTACGACGATCATCATTTTCGGGAGGACGTGAACTTCCATGGTATATGGTGGATAGGCGGCAGGAACCATTGAAGGCTATGTCTGAAAAGTGTTCCTTCTTGCAGTTTCCTCGTAATCCAAGTCCGGCTTGTTGCAGGAGCTATGAGTTAAGTGCTCTGTGCACACCATGAGCTGTGTTTCTCATCCGTTTTGATCCTGTTTCGATATCCCGCTTGTTTACGATGAATGATGATGTCGTATGACAGGGAACAGTTGGCTGTGTTCACTTTCTGCGCGGTTTCGCCTGATGTCTTTTGGCGTGTGCTGAGACTGCTACGATGGGGACTATATTTACCTTTCTTTGTTTGGGAGATGAGTTAGCAATTCGAATGATTCCACTGGCACGGGCGGTTGAGCAATTACGAATTTTAATTCGTTTGAGTGATACTGAGGCCTTCCATAATCAATAATAACCAATAACCAATCCTATCAAGAGCATCCTTTATACTTTGACAATAATTCGTGGAAATAAAATTAGACAAATTAAATATATAGACATAAAAATAGGCATTACGCCATATTTAGGAATAAAGACGAGGACTGAATTCAACATAAGTTTGGGAGGCAAAGTCGCCTTTCAGCCTTAGAGCTGGAAATTGTCAGCGACCCACAGCTGATGGCTTGCGACGGGATCGGTCAACCAGAACTATCCAGACCTTACTCCACCCTTTCGTGGTGCCTCCAGTAACAGATTAACCTATCTAGTCCGGCCATGCGAGTAGGGGTCGAAAGGGGAAGACAACCCGGTACTCAAAAATAACAATCTGAAGTCGAATGTGTTGGGCCGAAAGGCGCATGCATCACAGTTTTACTGCAAACTACAACACAACGTATACACGCCAACTTAACGTTCTTTTAAGGGAGGATGATGAGGAGGTGTGTTCCTTTAGTCATTGGGCGAATGCAAAAATGCAACATTAGTTTATTCGGCTGTATCTTTGAAATTATTTTCTTAGTCTGGGTAGGATAACTTGATTTTAAACTGCCATGAAAGTTATGCACACAAAATTTGCTTATAATTAAAATTAAAAAGTATTAAGATCAATATTGGGGGAATGGTTTGTCTTGAGGCAAGACGCCGGCCTCGAGACAGAGAGGTTGTGGGTTCAAATACCAGCTACACCGGATGGGGTTTTTATTTATGATTTATCTCTGCGGCAACCATCCCTGGTCTCAGCAGTGAGGCCCGGCTTGAAGTGTCAATTACTCATCGACGGAAAAAATACGAGTACCTCCGAAATCGGAGTTATCTGCCTGTGCGGCGAAGGACCGATGTGCACACGGCTGCCAGGAAAAAATGGATTAACACGCAAAATTTAGTTCCTAGTTTTAGGGACTTCGTCAGAGGTAAAAGCTGGCGAACGAACAAAAAAAAATATCAATAATCACAAAAAGTGTAATAATGTAATAATGAAAGAGGCTTTGGGGAACGAGAAGCAAACTTTGAGAGGAAAAATAATACCTGGACATAAATTTGACACTTTCAGACGTGAGCCACGTTAATAGAAAGCTCAAAAGTCGAAGAAGTGGATGACTACGCTAATAGATTAGCCAGGAGTCATTTAGTGGTGAACAAATAACAGCCGACCTGGGTTTAGTAACTTATCAAAAGAATGTTTGGAATCAATCAATTAATTATCCCATAACCTTGTCGGTGAAAGGAGCACCATAGATAACATTTTCACAATTTGCTTCCAATCCTCGCCATTTAGAGCAGCTTTTTGTAATACAACGAAGGACATTCCTGTCCGTTCATTGATGTAACCCATTCATCTTTTCGTTTGTGTCCCATGTCTTCTTTTCTACGTAATTCCTGGCCACCGTTTTTTTCCGCCATTTTTTTTAGACATGTGTCGTGTTTTCTAACTTGGATTTTTGTGTTTAATGTGTATTGTTTGTTTGCTATATCTGATGAATGCTTTTGACGAAACGTTGTAGTTTGTCTTGTCTTTCTGTTAGTTAAACCGCTCAATACCATTTTGTATGTTTATTTTCTGTTTTCTGCAGAAAACTCGTGCCCCGCATGGTATTTAATCTTTTTTTTATATTTGATATTGTGTGCTTATCTCCTGTCTTATTTTTCCTGCTACTATGCCTTGCAGAACGGTTTTGTCAATGTCTGTAAGCCACGTGACGTGTCCGTACCAGGTCAGCCTCAGGCTCTTTTATTAGTGATAGTAAGTCTTTCATTGGTCCGGTTGATCGTTGGATTCTTTCACGTACTTCTTCATTGGTGATATCTTCTCTGTATTATGTATCTATACCATTTCATCTCCAAGACCTGTTTTCATGTTGGAAATACATTAATGCTAACATTCAGTGCGAACTGTCAACAGGAGTTTTAGACTACTAACTGTATAAACATATTTAAGCTTGCTCCTTTAGAGCTATGCTAATAAATAAAGCTACACTATAGCAATACTAATAACTATAGCTACACTATAGCTATACTAATAACTAAAGCTACACTATAGCTATACTAATAACTAAAGCTACACTATAGCAATACTAATAACTATAGCTACACTTTAGCTATACTAATAACTAAAGCTACACTATAGCTATACTAGTATATAAAGCTCCACTATAACTATATTAATAATTAAAGCTACACTATAGATATACTAATAACTAAAGCTACACTATAGCAATACTAATAACTATAGCTACACTATAGCAATACTATAAACTATAGCTACATAATATAGCTATACTATTAACTAAAGCTACACTTTAGCTATACTAATAATTAAAGCTACGCTATAGCTATACTAATAATTGAAGCTACACTAGAGCTATACTATTAACTAAAGCTGCACTAAAGCTATACTATTAACTAAAGCTGCACTAAAGTTATAATATTAACTAAAGCTGCACTAAAGCTATACTATTGACTAAAGCTGCACTAAGGTTATAATATTAACTAAAGCTGCACTAAAGTTATAATATTAACTAAAGCTGCACTAAAGTTATAATATTAACTAAAGCTGCACTAAAGTTATAATATTAACTAAAGCTGCACTAAAGTTATAATATTAACTAAAGCTGCACTTAAGTTATAATATTAACTAAAGCTGCACTAAAGTTATAATATTAACTAAAGCTGCACTAAAGCTATACTATTAACTAAAGCTGCACTAAAGCTATACTATTAACTAAAGCTGCACTAAAGCTATACTATTAACTAAAGCTGCACTAAAGTTATAATATTAACTAAAGCTGCACTAAAGCTATACTATTAACTAAAGCTGCACTAAAGTTATAATATTAACTAAAGCTGCACTAAAGCTATACTATTAACTAAAGCTGCACTAAAGCTATACTATTGACTAAAGCTGCACTAAAGCTATACTATTAACTAAAGTCGCACTAAAGCTATACTATTAACTAAAGTCGCACTAAAGCTATACTATTAACTAAAGCTGCACTAAAGCCATACTATTAACTAAAGCTGCACTAAAGCTATACTATTAACTAAAACTACACTAAAGCTATACTATTAACTAAAGTCGCACTAAAGCTATACTATTAAATAAAGTCGCACTAAAGCTATACTATAAACTAAAGCTGCACTAAAGCTATACTATTTACTAAAACTACACTAAAGCTATACTATTAACTAAAGTCGCACTAAAGCTATACTATTTACTAAAACTACACTATAGCTATACTATTAACTAAAGCTATACTATTGACTAAAGTCGCACTAAAGCTATACTATTGACTAAAGCTGCACTAAAGCTATACTATTGACTAAAGCTATACTATTGACTAAAGCTGCACTAAAGCTATACTATTAACAACTGCTTTATTTTTCAATTATAGTCTACTCCACAACTTCCTTCTCTCTTCTAATTGGGCACAGGTCCATAAGACAGCCATTGGTCAGTACACCTTTGTGACGTCAGAGAAAGATAAGGTAGACATTGACCGGTACACTTGTCCCATCACAGACCGAAAAGTCAATCATTGGCCGGTATGTCTCGTGGAGTCTTCTAGGGCAACAACAAAGTCTCCCCACTTCTGGCATGCTGCAGCCATTCTTCCCTCTTTACTCCATCAAGGCTACACTTTTCACCTCTAGTTTAGCTGTTGTCCTTTTACCTCCTTCCCACTCCCTCCCCCCTCACACCCCACCCTAGTTGACTTTATATCTTTCTTGTAATGATCATTATCGTTATGTACTACGACACTAATGACGATAGTAGAGTTTTCAATGCACAAATTGTATATCGCTGCACCAAAACAACTGGGTCGAGATGAACAGTACAAGAAGCCATCCTAACGTCCAGTAAATGTTTTTTTAATGTAAGTAATACATGGCTTCCCCTGCAGCTAAAATGCACCCCCCCAACCCCCTTTTTTTAAAGAAGCACATAATGTGATCAAACTCCTAATTTCAAACTCCAAGTAACTAAAAAAAAGTTAAATAATATAAAGGATACAAAACAAAAACAAAAAGAACAGAAAATTTAAATTTAAAAAAAAGAGAGAAACAGAGTGAGCAAATTATATGCAGTACAATCCCATATTATAACTAGGCGAACATACAAAAATATAGCGACTCAACACAAAGGATAAATTTAATAAGCAGCTTTATTGGTTTTCTATGTAATACAAAGGAAAAAGGGATTACGTTAATTTTAATCAATTGTATAATTCTATTTTTATATTTAAAATGCACTAAAAGTATTACTCTTAAATGTTAATAAATTATGAACGATCGTTACTTTATTTCATTTGTTATATCAACGATTTTGTTACCTGTAAAGTACTTTTTCGTTTAAATATTGATTTTTTCATTAACGCCTCCTGAAATGACTCTGGTAGAATACATCAAAAAAATTCTCTCATCAAAACAAGAAAACCTGCCACGTGGGAATAAATCAATTCTTAATCAAAATCTGTCATGTTTTCTTCTATAAAAACCTCGTCAAGTTATGTCAATCACCAGCAAGGTCGGGTCGCGTGAAGTGTTTGAATATGTGAAAACATCACATGCCTTCTGTACTACAAACGTGGCTGACACCTTAATTGCTTTGAACGGCAGTTTTTCGGTGATGATGGATCCATGTTAAATGATGATTTATTTGCATAACACTATAAAGTTGTAGTTTCCATCATTTTCTTTCTTATAAAAAGCATAGCCTCACAAAATCTCCCAATAGTTTTCCATTCCTTGTGCTGCATTATTCATTATTTTCTGTTTCGTTCTTTCCTCTAGTTTCATCACTATTCTGCGTGAGTTTTTCTCTTACATTCACATTTGTAAGGATTCAATACACTGGCAAGTAAGGAAGCCTAATGATTTAGATTGGAAACGCTGATTATAGAACTGACGTCACTGAAATAACAACGGACATCGCAGGTCAAATTGTTTCAACCATTATTATTGAAAGAGTTGAAGACATCGCAGGTCAAATTGTTTCAACCATTATTACTGAAAGAGTTAAAGACATCGCAGGTCAAATTGTTTCAACCATTATTACTGAAAGAGTTGAAGACATCGCAGGTCAAATTGTTTCAACCATTGTTATGGAAAGAGTTGCAGACATCACAGGTCAAATTGTTTCAACCATTATTACTGAAAGAGTTGAAGACATCGCAGGTCAAATTGTTTCAACCATTATTACTGAAAGAGTTGAAGACATCGCAGGTCAAATTGTTTCAACCATTGTTATGGAAAGAGTTGAAGACATCACAGGTCAAATTGTTTCAACCATTGTTATGGAAAGAGGTGAAGACATCACAGGTCAAATTGTTTCAACCATTGTTATGGAAAGAGTTGAAGACATCGCAGGTCAAATTGTTTCAACCATTGTTATGGAAAGAGTTGAAGACATCGCAGGTCAAATTGTTTCAACCATTGTTATGGAAAGAGTTGAAGACATCGCAGGTCAAATTGCTTCAACCATTGTTATGGAAAGAGTTGAAGACATCACAGGTCAAATTGTTTCAACCATTGTTATGGAAAGAGTTGAAGACATCGCAGGTCAAATTGTTTCAACCATTGTTATGGAAAGAGTTGAAGACATCACAGGTCAAATTGTTTCAACCATTGTTATGGAAAGAGTTGAAGACATCACAGGTCAAATTGTTTCAACCATTGTTATGGAAAGAGTTGAAGACATGACAGGTCAAATTGTTTCAACCATTGTTATTGAAAGAGTTGAAGACATCGCAGGTCAAATTGTTTCAACCATTGTTATTGAAAGAGTTGAAGACATGACAGGTCAAATTGTTTCAACCATTATTAGTGAAAGAGTGAAGACATGACAGGTCAAATTGTTTCAACCATTGTTATTGAAAGAGTAGAAGACATGACAGGTCAAATTGTTTCAACCATTGTTATGGAAAGAGCTGAAGACATGACAGGTCAAATTGTTTCAACCATTGTTATGGAAAGAGTTGAAGACCTGACAGGTCAAATTGTTTCAACCATTGTTATTGAAAGAGTAGAAGACATGACAGGTCAAATTGTTTCAACCATTGTTATTGAAAGAGTAGAAGACATTGTTACAGGTCAAATTGTTTCAACCATTGTTATTGAAAGAGTAAGAAGACATGACAGGTCAAATTGTTTCAACCATTGTTATTGAAAGAGTAGAAGACATGACAGGTCAAATTGTTTCAACCATTGTTATGAAAGAGCTGAAGACATGACAGTCTCACTCCTGCAACGAAAATTTAAAACTGATCCCGCGTGAATCAGGTGTGTACATATTTTAAAATACTTTTGAAATGTACGGCATAAATAGTTAATTATATGTTTATCAGGGTCTATGAACTTTCCATTAAGCTTGTTGGTAACTAATTTTAGGGCTGAATTTGTTTTTCTGAAAAAAGTACCTTAGCCATCATCAACAATCGAAGAGATAAATGCATTAGGAGAGCTGGGAGTACAAGTCATAACAAAATTACTCAACGACATATATAACACTGGACACATACCCAAAGATCTACTAAAATCTATCTTTGTAGCCATACCGAAGAAGTCAGGAGCCACTGATTGTGAAGACCATCGCACTATTAGTCTCATGAGCCATATGACTAAAATATTACTAAGAATAATCATGACACGTGTAAGGACAAAATAAAACCAGAAATAAGTGAGGAACAATGTGGATTTGTGGAAGGAAAGGGCATCAATAATGCAATATACATCTTAAGAGCATTGATAGAAAGATCTATAGAGGTAAAGAAAGATCTATATATGTGCTTTATAGACTACACGAAAGCATTTGACAAAGTAAAACATGTGGAAATAATCAATATGCTGGAGAAATTAAACATTGATGGCAAGGATCTGCGAATCATAAAAAAACGTGTATTGGCAACAAGCAGCAGTTATACGAATTAACAATCAAACAGGACAATTCTAATATATAAAGCAAGGAGTCAGACAAGGCTGTGTTCTGTCGCCGGATTTGTTTTCACTTTACAGCGAATATATTATGAGATCAATAGTAGACAAAAAAGGAATTGAAGTCAACGGTCACACCATACATAATTTGCGATATGCGGATGACACAGTCTTAATAGCAGAGACAGAGAATGAACTACAAGAAATGATAGACAAATGTCTCAGTCAGAATAGTAAGAAAACAGGAGTAATGGTAATATCGAAGAAACAATCACCACCATCATGCACCATAAAATTAAAGGAGACAAATCTGAAACAAGTGCACCACAGAAATAAAAAGCAGAATAGCTCAGGCCAAAATAGCATTTCAGAAAATGAAAAATATCTTATGCAACAAATCTATGTCAATAAAAATGAGAAAGAGAGTTCATCGGTGCTATATAGAACCTATATGTCACGGTGCTATATTCTGACCTATGGAAGCGAATCATGGACAGTAGACAAACAAATGAAAAGATGATTAGAGGCCACAGAGATGGGATTTCTGAGAAGAATGTTGAAAGTTCCCTGGACAGATAAAAAGACCAATGAGGAAGTTCTCAAAGAGGCCAACACAAAAAGGGAGCTCTTAAAAAACATCAGAAAGAAGCAATCAACATTTTTCGAGCACATCATGAGAAGAGGAAAGTTGGAATACTTGGTTACAACTGACAAAATAAAAGGAAAGAGAGATCGCGGACGACAAAGAGAGAAAATACTGGATAGCTTGGTGTCATGACATGGAAAACAGTCAACAACAGAACTGATACGATGCACTGTAGATAGAAGATTGTGGAGGGACATGATCTCCTACGCCAACCGGTATGGCACATGATGATGAAGCCATCATCGTCATCATGATTATGAACGTATGCCACATGCCTGTGTGAATTCCTATTCTTGATGTCCCCTTGTCAGTCCTACCGACGATCGCTTTCATTGCTAGACCACCAATGTTGTTTACTATTTTATGTCTTTGGGTTTCCCTGTTTCTCTTTTCTTCAGTCTTGACTGTTGTTGCGATGTTTACAAATTATTTCCCTTTCTTGACACAGCCAAAAATAGGCCAACTGCTATTTTCTAACGCGTTTCAGACATTCTCTTTGTGTACTGGCTTTACTCAAGACGTCTATATGACGTCCTTTAATTTGCCACAGTGTTCTCAACATTCTTCTGTAAATCGTTATTCATATTGTCTCCAGTGGTTTTCTTTTCTTGTTATTAATTGCCTCTGACTCATTTCCATATGCAATAGCTTTATTTAAAAGAAAATTGTTTTGATCTCCTTTATCCGATTTCTATGTTCTGTCTGAGGGATTTTGTCGCAATGCCAAGTCTAATTTTTTTTATTTGACAATCGGTTTATGCACTGCGAGAGTTTCAGACCCGAGGGCTGACCACGATAAAGATGGATTGATGGAATATAATTTTAGATACACTAGAAAACAGAAGCAACCAACAGAAGAGCTAAAGACCGCGATCTATATCTCACTTCTACGCTGAAAGACAAACAAAAAAGAAAGAAGAAGGATCGGTTTAAATAACACAACAAAACCCTTCGATCTTTTTGTGAAACAATTCAGTGTCCACCAAATTTGAAAATGAGTATACGACAGACCCAATTAATTTAGACAGCTGCTCTCCATATATGTGTTAATGAAATATAATAGCAATTATTTTCATTTACAGCTTGGCGTAGTACTGACAACAGTATTTTGTAATAAAAATAAATTATACGAACTAGCATCCATGTCCCCAGTATGATACACCCGAGGTGTGGCACGGTTCTTATTTATCTTTTTGTTCTGAAGAGTTAATAACTGGGTGGAGACAAATAATAATAAATGAACATTATTATAGAGGGAAACTTCGGAGGCGATAATCAGCGAATTAATTCAGAGGAAGAGGTATGTTTACAGCACTCGGAAAAAAAAAATAATCAACAACAGAAAAAATAAGGCACAATATATGGTACTGGACCATATATTAAGGGATTAATCCCACATGACTGTGCTACATTCCTAAAACTAGTACCCAAATGTAACGTTTCCAGATATTATAGAAGATATATAACACGTTCTTGAGAAGATTCGTTTTTGTTGTTGTTATTGTTGTTATTGTTATTGTGTGTACACAACATGTTTTTTTAAATTATTTTCTTCACATAAATATAAAATTATGCAAGTAACAGAAATAAACTCGATTCAACAAAGCTTGTCAAGTTATCGGACACATCTCACCACTATTGTCGAAAACAAGAAGTAACATTACAAACAAAGCAATAAGACTACCTTTATCCTAACGTTGTGCTACCAGTGCCTCACATGGGCCTTAGACTCAAGAACTATTAGAAAAATATCACACACAGAAATGAAGTGTGTCAGACGCATGACAAGAAACTGTCTGAGAGGTAAGATCAGAAATAAAGAGTTACGAAAAAGACTAGGAACAGAACTAGCTATTGAATACATGAAGCGAGAACAGATCAAGTGGTTCGGGCATATGAGAAGAAATAAAAAACTAAATATAACACAAGTCACCATAAAAACGATACGAGAACACCAGACTAAGAGGTCGACCAACAAAAAAAGGTGGATAAACGGAATACTAGAAACACTCTGAGGTATAATACCAGAAGAGGCCAATCGAAGAGCAAGAAACCGCGAACCATATCTCCCCCTCGATGCCGAATAGCAAATAAGGAAGAAAAAAAGAAGAAAAAGAAACATAAAATTGTAGTGGAAAGTTAAGTAATGCTAGGACAACATATATTGCTAAAAGTGAGTCGTCTGATAGTAGCGAGACGAGCGGCCGATGGTGGATGAAACAGGCAAAGGTAAAGGTAAAGTACGAGACTTGAACCGGCGTCTTAGAACACTAGTTTCCACCCATATGTGCTCGACCGCCTTTCCAGAAATGTTCGGAGAATTCTGGATAGTGTCGCTCCAAGCATCGAAACTCACGATGCGAGGCGACATTCCTCACCTTCCCAGAGAAATACCCTGGTACCAATTTCTGCCAACGGCTGGGTCGACCGTGGGGGTATTTTTTGTTCCAACCACGAGTACAACTCACACTGCTCCCAGCGGGAATCGAACACGGGTTGTCCGAACGTCGGTAGTCTAGTCGGGTGGTTTTCCCAACTAGGCTACCGAGGCCCCGACAGACAAAGGAAGTTGCGGGAATTGGGTAGGTGTATGCTTTTGAAAGGGTAATGAATATGCAATCTTAGTTTTGTCCTAATTTTGTATACCTTGAGGTATTGTAGCCAGCTGCAGTTTTTTATTACAACTGAAGTAGATAATGATTGATTTTAGTCGACACCGCTTGTTTCTCTCATAGTATCTGTCTTGTGACTTTCTTCTCTTCCAGAATTGTTAGCAAGTAGGAGTGGTTTATTGGATTACATTCTTTTGAGAATATCCAACAACTTATTTTTGGTATTAAATAGCTGTTTTTAATTAATGAAAGGTGTAGCTTAGACACAGTCAGAGTGCAACTATTCTGACCCTATTTGCAAGTCAAGAACGACATAAATAGCAGTCATAAAAACCATATTCTTAGTAGCCTTGCCGGAAGTAGATAAACAAGCAAGCTGAACATGTACCGTCACGCCTTTACGTCAAACCTAGCATACAGACAACAGTAACAAGTCAAACTTTGTGTACAGATAACAGTAACAAGTCAAACTTTGTATACAGATAACAGTAACAAGTCAAACTTTGTGTACAGATAACAGTAACAAGTCAAACTATGTATACAGATAACAGTAACAAGTCAAACTAAGCATACAGATAACAGTAACAAGTCAAACTAAGCATACAGATAACAGTAACAAGTCAAACTATGTATACAGATAACAGTAACAAGTCAAACTATGTATACAGATAACAGTAACAAGTCAAACTAAGCATACAGATAACAGTAACAAGTCAAACTATGTATACAGATAACAGTAACAAGTCAAACTATGTATACAGATAACAGTAACAAGTCAAACTATGTATACAGATAACAGTAACAAGTCAAACTATGTATACAGATAACAGTAACAAGTCAAACTATGTATACAGATAACAGTAACAAGTCAAACTAAGCATACAGATAACAGTAACAAGTCAAACTATGTATACAGATAACAGTAACAAGTCAAACTATGTATACAGATAACAGTAACAAGTCAAACTATGTATACAGATAACAGTAACAAGTCAAACTATGTATACAGATAACAGTAACAAGTCAAACTATGTATACAGATAACAGTAACAAGTCAAACTATGTATACAGATAACAGTAACAAGTCAAACTATGTATACAGACAACAGCAACAAGTCAAACTATGTATACAGATAACAGTAACAAGTCAAACTATGTATACAGACAACAGTAACAAGACAAACTAAGCATACAGATAACAGTAACAAGTCAAACTATGTATACAGACAACAGTAACATGTCAAACTAAGCATACAGATAACAGTAACAAGTCAAACTATGTATACAGATAACAGTAACAAGTCAAACTATGTATACAGATAACAGTAACAAGTCAAACTATGTATACAGATAACAGTAACAAGTCAAACTTTGTGTACAGATAACAGTAACAAGTCAAACTATGTATACAGACAACAGTAACATGTCAAACTAAGCATAAAGATAACAGTAACAAGTCAAACTATGTATACAGACACAGTAATAAGTCAAATTATGTATATAGATAACAGTAACAAGTCAAACTATGTATACAGATAACAGTAACAAGTCAAACTATGTATACAGACAACAGTAACATGTCAAACTATGTATACAGACAACAGTAACAAGTCAAACTATGTATGCAGACAACAGTAACATGTCAAACTATGTATACAGACAACAGTAACAAGTTAAACTAAGCATACAGATAACAGTAACAAGTCAAACTATGTATACAGATAACAGTAACAAGTCAAACTATGTATACAGATAACAGTAACATGTCAAACTATGTGTACAGATAACAGTAACAAGTCAAACTATGTGTACAGATAACAGTAACAAGTCAAACTATGTGTACAGATAACAGTAACAAGTTAAACTATGTGTACAGATAACAGTAACAAGTTAAACTATGTGTACAGATAACAGTAACAAGTTAAACTAAGCATACAGATAACAGTAACAAGTCAAACTATGTATACAGATAACAGTAACAAGTCAAACTATGTATACAGATAACAGTAACAAGTTAAACTAAGCATACAGATAACAGTAACAAGTCAAACTATGTGTACAGATAACAGTAACAAGTTAAACTAAGCATACAGATAACAGTAACAAGTCAAACTATGTGTACAGATAACAGTAACAAGTTAAACTAAGCATACAGATAACAGTAACAAGTCAAACTATGTATACAGACAACAGTAACAAGTCAAACTATGTGTACAGATAACAGTAACAAGATAAACTAAGCATACATATAACAGTAACAAGTTAAACTAAGCATACAGATAACAGTAACAAGTCAAACTATGTATACAGACAACAGTAACAAGTCAAACTATGTGTACAGATAACAGTAACAAGTCAAACTATGTATACAGATAACAGTAACAAGTCAAACTATGTATACAGATAACAGTAACAAGTCAAAGTTTGCAATCAGTTAACCAAACAAAAAAGAGGGAACACGAACTAATATTCATTCTCCTCATTGACTATAGAAGACACATTAGAGCAATATTAAACTAAACATTATCAGGTCACATTTCCTTTGCAGAACGTGACATTCACTACAGCCGGTCTGAAAGAATCTATGTCTTTAGCCAGGTCCCCTACAGAACGTGACATTCACTACAGCCGGTCTGAAAGAATCTGTCTTTACCCAGGTCCCCTACAGAACGTGACATTCACTACAGCCGGTCTGAAAGAATCTATGTCTTTAGCCAGGTCCCTACAGAACGTGACATTCACTACAGCCGGTCTGAAAGAATCTATGTCTTTAGCCAGGTCCTCTACAGAACGTGACATTCACTACAGCCGGTCTGAAAGAATCTATGTCTTTAGCCAGGTCCCCTACAGAACGTGATATTCACTACAGCCGGTCTGAAAGAATCTATGTCTTTAGCCTGGTCCCCTACAGAACGTGACATTCACTACAGCCGGTCTGAAAGAACCCCTGTCTTTAGCCAGGTCCCCTACAGAACGTGACATTCACTACAGCCGGTCTGAAAGAACCTATGTCTTTAGCCAGGTCCCCTACAGAACGTGACATTCACTACAGCCGGTCTGAAAGAATCTATGTCTTTAGCCAGGTCCCCTACAGAACGTGACATTCACTACAGCCGGTCTGAAAGAATCTATGTCTTTAGCCAGGTCCCCTACAGAACGTGACATTCACTACAGCCGGTCTGAAATAATCTATGTCTTTAGCCAGGTCCCCTACAGAACGTGACATTCACTACAGCCGGTCTGAAAGAACCCCTGTCTTTAGCCAGGTCCCCTACAGAACGCAACTTTCACTACAGCCGGTCTGAAAGAATCTATGTCTTTAGCCAGGTCCCCTACAGAACGTGACATTCACTACAGCCGGTCTGAAAGAACCTATGTCTTTAGCCAGGTCCCCTACGGAACGTGACATTCACTACAGCCGGTCTGAAAGAACCTATGTCTTTAGCCAGGTCCCCTACGGAACGTGACATTCACTACAGTCCGTCTGAAAGAACCTCTGTCTTTAGCCTGGTCTCCCACAGAACGTGGCATTCATTACAGCCCATCTGATAGAACCTCGGTCTTTAGCCTGGTCTCCCACAGAACGTGGCATTCACTACAGCTCATCTGAAAGAACCTCTGTCTTTAGGCTGGTCTCCCACAGAACGTGGCATTCATTACAGCCCATCTGATAGAACCTCTATCTTTAGACTGGTCTCCCACAGAACGTGGCATTCACTACAGCCGGTCTGAAAGAATCTATGTCTTTAGCCAGGTCCCCTACAGAACGTGACATTCACTACAGCCGGTCTGAAAGAATCTATGTCTTTAGCCAGATCCCCTACAGAACGTGACATTCACTACAGCCGGTCTGAAAGAACCTATGTCTTTAGCCAGGTCCCCTACGGAACGTGACATTCACTACAGCCGGTCTGAAAGAACCTATGTCTTTAGCCAGATCTCCCACAGAACGTGACATTCCCTACAGTCCGTCTGAAAGAACCTCTGCCTTTAGCCTGGTCTCCCACAGAACGTGGCATTCATTACAGCCCATCTGAAAGAACCTCTGCCTTTAGCCTGGTCTCCCACAGAACGTGGCATTCACTACAGCTCATCTGAAAGAACCTCTGTCTTTAGGCTGGTCTCCCACAGAACGTGGCATTCATTACAGCCCATCTGATAGAACCTCTGTCTTTAGCCTGGTCTCCCACAGAACGTGGCATTCACTACAGCCCTTCTGAAAGAACCTCTGTCTTTAGCCTGGTCTCCCACACAACGTGGCATTCATTACAGCCCATCTGAAAGAACCTCTGTCTTTAGCCTGGTCTCCCACAGAACGTGGCATTCACTACAGCTCATCTGAAAGAACCTCTGTCTTTAGCCTGGTATCCCACAGAACGTGGCATTCACTACAGCTCATCTGAAAGAACCTCTGCCTTTAGCCTGGTCTCCCACAGAACGTGGCATTCACTACAGCTCATCTGAAAGAACCTCTGTCTTTAGGCTGGTCTCCCACAGAACGTGGCATTCATTACAGCCCATCTGATAGAACCTCTATCTTTAGCCTGGTCTCCCACAGAACGTGGCATTCACTACAGCTGGTCTGAAAGAATCTATGTCTTTAGCCAGGTCCCCTACAGAACGTGACATTCACTACAGCCCATCTGATAGAACCTCTATCTTTAGCCTGGTCTCCCACAGAACGTGGCATTCACTACAGCCGGTCTGAAAGAATCTTATGTCTTTAGCCAGGTCCCCTACAGAACGTGACATTCACTACATCCGGTCTGAAAGAATCTATGTCTTTAGCCAGATCCCCTACAGAACGTGACATTCACTACAGCCGGTCTGAAAGAACCTATGTCTTTAGCCAGGTCCCCTACGGAACGTGACATTCACTACAGCCGGTCTGAAAGAACCTATGTCTTTAGCCAGATCTCCCACAGAAGGTGACATTCCCTACAGTCCGTCTGAAAGAACCTCTGTCTTTAGCCTGGTCTCCGAAAGAACGTGGCATTCATTACAGCCCATCTGAAAGAACCTCTGCCTTTAGCCTGGTCTCCCACAGAACGTGGCATTCACTACAGCTCATCTGAAAGAACCTCTGTCTTTAGGCTGGTCTCCCACAGAACGTGGCATTCATTACAGCCCATCTGATAGAACCTCTGTCTTTAGCCAGGTCTCCCACAGAACGTGGCATTCACTACAGCCCATCTGAAAGAACCTCTGTCTTTAGCCTGGTCTCCCACAGAACGTGGCATTCACTACAGCCCATCTGAATGAACCTCTGTCTTTAGCCTGGTCTCCCACAGAACGCGACATTCCCTACAGCCCGTCTTAAAGAACCTATGTCTTTAGCCAGATCTCCCACAGAACGTGGCATTCACTATAGCCCGTTTGAAAGAACCTCTGCCTTTAGCCTGGTCTCCCACAGAACGTGGCATTCACTATAGCCCGTTTGAAAGAACCTCTGCCTTTAGCCAGATCTCCCACAGAACGTGGCATTCACTATAGCCCGTTTGAAAGAACCTCTGCCTTTAGCCTGGTCTCCCACGGAACGTGGCATTCACTATAGCCCGTTTGAAAGAACCTCTGTCTTTAGCCTGGTCTCCCACAGAACGTGGCATTCACTATAACCCGTTTGAAAGAAGCTGTCTCTAGCCAGATCTCTGACTTCTTCATTGAACTGATATAATGAAATATTGCTAAAACATTAGTGAATTGATCTAATGATGAAATGTTTGAGCAACTGATATTGGTAATCCGACATTGGTAAACTGACATTGGTAAACTGACATTGGTAAACTACCCAATACAGAAAAAAAGATAACGAAATACGCAAAATGTACACAAAGGGAAATGAAGACTGGCTCAGCCAAAGATGTCTAGAAATCGAAACTATGGAAAATAAACAAAATTTAATAGAGATGCACATAGAAAAAAAAACCAGAGGATGACTGGTAAAAATAAAAAAGCCACACAAAGTATGCAAACAAAATAAAGGAAAATACTATCAGACAATAAAGATATAACCAATAGATGGCAAGAATATATAACAGAATTATTTTATGACGTAAGGGAACATAAACCACTTATAAGATGTACATCAGGCTATAAAGTCTTAAAGTTGGAAGTGGAAAAAGCTACAGAAACAATCAAAAATGGAAAAGCTGCAGAACCTAATAACATACAGATATAGAAGATAAAGGCAAAAAAAAGATTTTGGCATTGAAGTGATCACAGATATATGCAAAGACATATACCATACAAGATACATTCCAAAGTAACTAAAACCATCTACTTTCATTGCATTGTCTAATTAGAATGGCACATTTGAATGCAGTGATTTTAGAACAATAAGCCTAATGAGATGTGTAACAAACATTTTGCAGAAAGTTATACACGGAAGGATTCAGAACAAAATCAATAAGGAATTAGAAAAACAACAATTTGGATTTAGGAAAAACAGTTGGACAAAAGAAGCCATATTCCTCATGAGGACATCAGTCGAAAAGTACACAGTATTAAATAAACCAATATGTGCCTGCTTCATTGACTACACCAAAGCTTTTTATAGAATACACCATAAACAACTTTTAGACTGCCTAAAAGATATACATTTAGATGGCGCAGACATACGACTAATATGTAACTTATACTGGCAGCAAACAGCAATAATAAAATATAAAAAGACTACTCTACATCTATTGAGATAATAATAGGAGTAAGGCAGGAATGCAACCTATCACCAAGCTTGTTCAATCTATACACGGAGCGAATCTTTAAAAACATCACAGATATGCCAGGCCTAAACATTAAAGAAAAGATAATCAATAACCTAAGATATGCTGACGATACTGTATTACTAGCAGAAAATCCTAAAGATCTACAACAATTACTTAATGAAATAAACATGACAAGCAAAAAATATGGATTTGATATGAACATCAAAAAGACTCAAATTATGATCATAAACACAAAACATACAAATCATAAACCTACAAGTGGATATCAAAGCTGTTGGGATATACCTGGAGACAGTTCAGAACTACAACTACTCTGGCCATACTATAACCAGTGATGGAAAATGTAAAACTAAAATAAACAAAAGAATAGGAATGGCTAAAGAAATTGTAATGCCATGAAAAATATACTATCATAAAAGCAAACAACAACAGTGCTAAAACTAAGAGTAGCAAAATGTTATGTCTTCTCGACATTCCTGTATGATGTAGAAAAATGGACATTAGACCAGAAAATAGAACAGAAAATTGAAGCCTTTGAAATGTGGATTTATAGAAGAATATGAATGAATTGAATTGAAAGAAAATAAAACAAACGATGAAACCTTAAAACAATTTAAAATTAAAAGAGAACTACTAAACACAATTCAAAGAAGACAAATTAGATTTCTGGGACATTTTAAAAGACACAACAGTCTACTAAAAGTAATCTTGGAAGGGAAAATACACGATAAAAGATGCAGACCAAGACCAACATGGACGAATAACGTCAAAAAATAGAAAAGCCAGCCTATGACAACCACACCATCAAAGCAAGAGAGCGGAATGATGATCCATGGTAGCCATCCTTGATGCGGAAACGGCACTCAATGATGATGAAATTGATATAATGAAAACATAGAAGAACATTGGTGCTCTAATCTAATAAAGAAATGTAGAACATTGGTGATCTGATCTAATGATTACATGTCAGAACATTGGTGATCTGATCTAATGATTACATGTCAGAACATTGGTGATCTGATCTAATGAAGACATATTAGAACATTGGTGATCTGATCTAATGAAGACATATTAGAACATTGGTGATCTGATCTAATGAAGACATATTAGAACATTGGTGATCTGATCTAATGAAGACATATTAGAACATTGGTGATCTGATATAATGAATACATATTAGAGCATTATTGAACTGACCTAATGAAGTCAAGTTAGAGCAAAAGTGTTTGTTTATTTTATTTGCTTGCGTTCACCAGATTTATATCTCTAGGATGTCCCGAGGGACTGAATTTTGCAAATATTGTATGGCGAACTTAAGCACGGAAAGAGACCAGAGGGCAGACCAGTGCTGAGATATAAGGATGTTTGCAGGGCTTCCTTGAGGGAATTTTCTATAAGTGAAAGAAACTGGGAAAATTTGGCTGCGGATCGTAGCACATGGAGAGTAAACATAAAAAAATGGCACAGCAATTTTCGAGACAGTGCTGATGTCAAATTCAGAAGACAAAAGGCGCAAGAGAAAGGAGACAAGGCCGGGTACCGCCGGTGTACCTTGCTCATTCTGTAAATGGATCTGTCAGTCCAGGATTGGCAAATTCAGCCACGAGAAAAGATGTTCAGTAAAGCAGCACCTAGTATGAGACACTAATGCTTTACCAAGCTACTGACTTATCATGATTGCTTGCTACCAACCGTCTGTCAGGACGCCAAAGGCCGTGTGCTCACGTGTACCCCGCCATGCAGGCAGATATTCTTCGACTTCAGAGGTGCTCCCATATTTTGACCGTCGAGAGTTTTAACGTTTGGGATGGATTTTTAAAATTAATTTTGCCTAGGCAGCAGCCTTTTTTGTAGCTTACTCTTTTCGATTTCCAACTGCCAAGAGTTCTTTAACGTGCGAGGAATGCACACGTGACCGCCTGTTTTTCGCCGTTTTCCCAGAGGAATAAGCATCGGATCTCATTACCCAGAGACCAGGGCAGGGTAAAGAGTCGAATTAATTTTTGTCCAGCCGCCTATGGTGGAAACGGAACTGAGAACCTTCTTGTCTAGAGACCAACGTCTTACCTCTAGACCACCCAGAATAACAGTGAAATGATCTAATGAAGACATGTTAGAGCATTATTGAGCTGATCTAGTGACATGTTAGAGAATTATTGAGCTGATTAAAAAGCGACATTTTTAGAACATTATTGAGCTGATCTAGTGACATGTTAGAGCATTATTGAGCTGATCTAGTGACGAAAAGTTAGAGCATTATTGAGCTGATCTAGTGACGACAAGTTAGAGCATTATTGAGCTGATCTAGTGACATTTTAGAGCATTATTGAGCTCATCTAGTGACGAAAGGCTAGAGCATTATTGAGCTGATCTAGTGACGACAAGTTAGAGCATTATTGAGCTGATCTAGTGACGACATGTTAGAGCATTATTGAGCTGATCTAGTGACGACATGTTTGAGCATTATTGAGCTGATCTAGTGACGACATGTTAGAGCATTATTGAGCTGATCTAGTGACGACAAGTTAGAGCATTATTGAGCTGATCTAGTGACGACATGTTAGAGCATTATTGAGCTGATCTAGTGACGACATGTTAGAGCATTATTGAGCTGATCTAGTGACGACATGTTAGAGCATTATCGAGCTGATCTAGTGACGACATGTTAGAGCATTATTGAGCTGATCTAGTGACGACATGTTAGAACATTATTGAGCTGATCTAGTGACGACATGTTAGAGCATTATTGAGCTGATCTAGTGACGACATGTTAGAGCATTATTGAGCTGATCTAGTGACGTCATGTTAGAGCATTATTGAGCTGATCTAATTACAACATGTTACAGCATTATTGAGCTGATCAAATGAAGACATTTTAGAGCATTATTGAGCTGATCAAATGAAGACATTTTAGAGCATTATTGAGCTGATCTAATTACAACATGTTACAGCATTATTGAGCTGATCTAGTGACGACATGTTAGAGCATTATTGAGCTGATCTAGTGACGACAAGTTAGAGCATTATTGAGCTGATCTAGTGACGTCATGTTAGAGCATTATTGAGCTGATTAAATAGCGACATTTTTAGAACATTATTGAGCTGATCTAGTGACATGTTAGAGCATTATTGAGCTGATCTAGTGACGAAAAGTTAGAGCATTATTGAGCTGATCTAGTGACGACAAGTTAGAGCATTATTGAGCTGATCTAGTGACATTTTAGAGCATTATTGAGCTCATCTAGTGACGAAAGGCTAGAGCATTATTGAGCTGATCTAGTGACGACAAGTTAGAGCATTATTGAGCTGATCTAGTGATGACATGTTAGAGCATTATTGAGCTGATCTAGTGACATTTTAGAGCATTATTGAGCTCATCTAGTGACGAAAGGCTAGAGCATTATTGAGCTGATCTAGTGACGACAAGTTAGAGCATTATTGAGCTGATCTAGTGACGACATGTTAGAGCATTATTGAGCTGATCTAGTGACGACATGTTAGAGCATTATTGAGCTGATCTAGTGACGACATGTTTGAGCATTATTGAGCTGATCTAGTGACGACATGTTAGAGCATTATTGAGCTGATCTAGTGACGACATGTTAGAACATTATTGAGCTGATCTAGTGACGACATGTTAGAGCATTATTGAGCTGATCTAGTGACGACATGTTAGAGCATTATTGAGCTGATCTAGTGACGTCATGTTAGAGCATTATTGAGCTGATCTAATTACAACATGTTACAGCATTATTGAGCTGATCAAATGAAGACATTTTAGAGCATTATTGAGCTGATCAAATGAAGACATGTTAGAGCATTATTGAGCTGATCTAGTGACGACATGTTAGAGCATTATTGAGCTGATCTAGTGACGACATGTTAGAGCATTATTGAGCTGATCTAGTGACGACAAGTTAGAGCATTATTGAGCTGATCTACTGACGTCATGTTAGAGCATTATTGAGCTGATCTAATTACAACATGTTACAGCATTATTGAGCTGATCAAATGAAGACATTTTAGAGCATTATTGTGCTGATCTAATGACGACAAGTTAGAGCATTATTTAGCTGATCAAATGAAAACAAGTTAGAGCATTGTTGAGCTGATCTAATGACGGACGACATGTTGGAGCATTATTGAGCTGATCTAATGACGCACGACATGTTGGAGCATTATTGAGCTGATCTAATGAAGACAAGAGGTCTGTTCTAATGTTCCAATCTACCAGCTTCTATGTTAATCCATTATTAACTTAATTGCCGAGATTTTTATTCTGGGAAAGTAAGATGGCTTGGCGCAATACTGACTACATGGTCATAAAGTAGGGGCAGTAAGATCATATTCCTACTACAAACATAAGGCGTTTGTGGTCTCTCTCTTTCCACATCTCTATTTCTATTTCCCCCCACCCCTCCACCTTTTCTGTCTGTCTGTCTCTCCCTTGCTAATATACATCAACTATCTCATCTTCCAGTCTCTTTAGAAATTAATAATTAATTGGGCTAACTATTTAACTGGTAATGAGACAGCGGAGAAATCTATAATAAAGGAGTCGTGGTAACCATCATTGGAAAAATCTCGTAAAATGTTAATCACACTTTTCTGCTATCAAAGAGAACATATTTATGCTAAGAATCATTGAAGCAAATACTGCTCCCTTCGAATAAAGTCGGACTGACTTTATCAGCACTCAAAGACGTGACCAAGTGAATATGTCTTAAATCTGATAGACTCCTTTAACAAGGAAAACAATGAACATTACCCTAGAGTTTTCAAATTAAAACATTGAATATTCATTTTCAGTTATTTACGATCAAGCAAAATAGTACTTATACGAAGTAAAGTTTGATATATATTTTAAAATTCGTTACTTCTAAGTGCAGAGTTGATCTTTTAACTATTCCTCTGAAACGTCAACACAGATATCTATATTGCGGCATGTCTGGGGTGTGCCGAGCTGGGTGGAAAGAGAGGACTTTAGGATTGAAAGGTAAAGGCTGCAGTTTCCAGTGCAGTCGCCACAAGGTATTCAGGTAAGGATCAATCAAACAAAATACAAAGCAACATAGGAATTTTTGGCAAATAACTATTTCAGAAAGAAATGAAGTTTGAAAAGAAAAACATAAGCAGATAACGAAGAAAAGACAGAAAAAGAAGTGAAGAACAAGCAAACAACAAGAGTCAGGTGAAAAAGAAGCTTAAGTGGAGGAGAAGAAGAAGAGTTAGTAGCAATAGTTGTAGTAGTAGTAATAGTAGTAGTAATAATAATTAAGTAGCAGCAGTAGTAGTAGTAATTAAGTAGTAGCAGTGGTGGTAGTAATTAAGTAGTAATAGTAGTAGTTTACAGTAGTAGTAGTAGTAGTAGTAGTAGTAGTAGTAGTAGTGGTGGTGGTAGTAGTAGTAGTAGTAGTAGTAGTAGTAGTAGTAGTAGTAGTAGTAGCAGTAGTAGTAGTAGTTGTTGTTGTTGTAGAAGAAGAGAAAAAGGAGAGAAGAAGAAGAAGAAACAGAGGAAGAAAAATAAACAACAAGAATTCTACAAGGACTCAGCAATCTTGGCTATAAATCTAGTCCTACCTGAGTCTCATGGAACCGCGATAGCTCAGTGGTTAGTGAACTGAACTACAAAGGACAAGAAGTCGGGTTAGATCCTAATCGACAGCTTCCGGGTTCACCCAGCCTTAAATGAGTACCGGATTTTTCTGGGAAAGTAAGGCGGCCTAGGCGTATTACCGACCATATTACCCAAAAAATCATGTGCTGAAGGCCTATACAAATTATGGTCACTATAGTAACACCATAATCCCTATACGCCACTTGGCGTGACGGGGCTCTTTACTTCTTTACTTACCTGAGTCTCAGTGACCGCCAACTGACTGGCCATTTCTGCGCGCTCAGCGGACGAGAGATACTTCTTCTGCTCAAACTGCTTCTCCAACTCGAAGATCTGTCTTCCTGTGAACGTGGTCCTGGCTTTCTTTTTCTTTGCTCCGTTCCCGTCATCTTTAGCATCATCCTCGGGCTTTCTCTTCTTGTCGTTCAAATCAGTTTCTTTAGAACAGAAGGAATAAATGAAGAAAATGCATGTTGTATAAAACAGAATAATCAAAGCTGAAAAGAAAATGTATGTTGTATAAAATAGAATAATCAAAGCTGAAAAGAAAATGTATGTTGTATAAAATAGAATAATCAAAGCTGACAGGAAAATGTATGTTGTATAAAATAGATAATCAAAGCTGAAAAGAAAATGTATGTTGTATAAAATAGAATAATCAAAGCTGACAGGAAAATGTATGTTGTATAAAATAGAATAATCAAAGCTGACAGGAAAATGTATGTTGTATAAAATAGATAATCAAAGCTGAAAAGAAAATGTATGTTGTATAAAATAGAATAATCAAAGCTGACAGGAAAATGTATGTTGTATAAAATAGAATAATCAAAGCTGACAGGAAAATGTATGTTGTATAAAATAGATAATCAAAGCTGAAAAGAAAATGTATGTTGTATAAAATAGAATAATCAAAGCTGACAGGAAAATGTATGTTGTATAAAACAGAATAATCAAAGCTGACAGGAAAATGTATGTTGTATAAAATAGAATAATCAAAGCTGACAGGAAAATGTATGTTGTATAAAATAGATAATCAAAGCTGAAAAGAAAATGTATGTTGTATAAAATAGAATAATCAAAGCTGACAGGAAAATGTATGTTGTATAAAACAGAATAATCAAAGCTGACAGGAAAATGTATGTTGTATAAAATAGATAATCAAAGCTGAAAAGAAAATGTATGTTGTATAAATAGAATAATCAAAGCTGACAGGAAAATGTATGTTGTATAAAATAGAATAATCAAAGCTGACAGGAAAATGTATGTTGTATAAAACAGAATAATCAAAGCTGACAGGAAAATGTATGTTGTATAAAATAGAATAATCAAAGCTGACAGGAAAATGTATGTTGTATAAAATAGAATAATCAAAGCTGACAGGAAAATGTATGTTGTATAAAATAGAATAATCAAAGTTGAAAGGAAAACGAGGAAGGAAAAAAAGAGGAAGAGAAAATATATTTGTCAGTCTAGTAAAGAAAATTGAGATAGAAACAATTCTGACCTACTTATAGACGCAAGAAAACAAAAATGGCTTGTCCAACAGTTGAAATTTGCTTGTGACGCCATACAGTACAGGGCGTACACATAAAGATAGAATGATCAAAGAGCTCGGGGCACACCAAGAGTAAGATGGAATCACCAACCAGGCCAGTCAGAATGAAAATCTTAGGAATTTTTCTAAAACAACACTAGATGAGAACAGAGCGAGGCTGGAACGTTGTGGCTCGATGTTGAAAAGAGTAGAGAACTGGAAATGAAGAAAAAGGAAGTGCCGATGTTAAATGAAACAAATTTAGATAAATAATTTATTGAAAAGCAAAGAACACGTGCAACGACTTGTGAAGCATGGATACGATGTTAGTTCCTGTGGTTTTTATGATTAAAGTGACATTTGTAAGTAATGTGGACAGTATCATTAAAAAAAAAAAAAAAATTTTCAGAATAAATTTTTGGTGCTCATTTTCAGATACTGGTTGACCCTAAGTAGTGTTGGTTCGAAAAATAAAATAGCCACAGTTTTGTTGAACGCAAAGCACTGGTCAACAAGCGAGTGCACTAGTTGTTGGATTGTTGTAAAGATTTGGCTTACAATAACAAAGAGAGAACACACGCGTGTAGTAAGTAAAGAGCCCCGTCAAGCTAAGTGGCGTATAAGGAATATGGTGTTGGTGACCATAATTTTTATAGACCTTCGGCACATGATTTTTGGGGTAATGTGGTCGGTATTACGCCCGTGCCGCTTTACTTTCCCAGAGAAAAAAAAATCGATACCCATTTAAGCCTGGGTGAATCCGGAAGCCGTCGATCAGGATCTAACCCGACCTCTTGTCCTTTGCAGTCCAGTTCACTAACCACTGAGATATCGCGGCTCCCTAACACGCGCACTTACTCACACATTATTATTGAGCCATATAAGCAATAAATTGAATACACATATTTGTGTTATTTTCGTACAATTTAGTAATTTTTGTGTGTGGTTACTTTGGTTTCAATGATCAAGGAGAAGCATTCGTACCTGATGATGAAGAGGAGGGTGAAACACAAGCGGGGCTGCACGTAGACCTCGAGTTACTTCCATCATGATGGTGGATGTCGTGGTGGTTGTTGCTGCTGCAGTTGTTGTGCTGGTTGTCACAGCCTGTTTGGTGACTGGCTTCTATGTTACTTCGGTTGTTGGTGGTGGTGTTGTGGTGGTGGCGAATCTGTGAGTTGAGATGATTGTTGATGGGTGACCTTTGAAGTTGTGAACATCGATCGTTAAATCCCAAGGAATGAGCTTTGCTGCTGTTGAGTATGTCACACCTTGAAGTGAAGAGGGAAACAATGGAAAATAATAAAAAGTATAGACGAATTTTTTTTTAAATGGTGTTTAAAAATAATAAATAAATAAACCACGAGTTGTATAAAAATCCAAAAATCTATTTTTAAAAAATATCAATTCTTGCATTATATTCTTGCAAACAGAACAACAATTTTTGTGCTCGGACTTTGTATGTGAGTACTCCAAACTCTGTTCTAATTGCACAGCAAGATAACTGCACATTGTACGAACTCTGAAGCACCGACGTTCATCTCTTGAACAATTAAAAAAATAGTTTAATATCTGCACCAATTATGATAACTTGTGATAAAAATGATACTTTTCACATTTGTAGATACAACACCGGCATACAAGCCTTATGTTTGATATTGTCAACTGTTATTGTTCTTTCATATGATAAACTTGAATATGTTGGGGACGGGATGGCAGCTTGTATTATCCGTGCTGGATTCGATGGGGCTAAATACTCGATTTCACCGACTTAGAGATAGGGCTTCACCTGAACATTTTCGATTGATGTTAATAGTGAGACACCCGAACTTCAACGCTACTTCGATAACCAGGGAACAGAAGTATCTCAATTGACTTCAAGCCAGTCAAGCAATCTGTTCATCGGTTATACAGAACTAAATTGCCTACACATTTTATGGATTGGGAAAATACTGCACTGTTATAATAAAAGATGTATGGTTTTGGTAATAGAGTAAGAATCAGATGAAACTTGAATTGATTTATTTAGAGTCAGACTATACAAAATATAGAAGTGCGAATCAGCTGTATAAAATATATATAAGCTAGACGTATCAAAATATAAGAGTTTGAGCTAGGAATTAAACAAATAAAATATTTGAGAAAATAAAAAATTGAGGAACGGTGTAGGCAGAACAAAAAATATAAGATTGAAAAGCTAAGTAGATAGAACAAAAAATAAAATAAATTGAGGAACGGAGTAGGTTCTAAGTTAATAAAGGTAGTACACAAAATGGAAGGTCTAATCGTTCACTGCTTAAAAGAAGAATAAGCTTTGATAGTTGATGGCATAAAACAAACAGTTAAGAGCCGAAGTTTAGTCTAACAATGATGTATCTACTAAGTCACGCCATAGAAGAAAATGTTAAATGTACATACGATTATATTTTATTCCACTTCTGTATTACAGATATAGTGAAAATGAGCACCTGATGGTAATAACAAGCATTATGAGTTGTTGTCTCCAGCCTAAACCACTGGAAACTACTATTCGTGTTGTTTCGTCCTAAATATTTGTCTGCAACGGAAGTATTCAGCCCTACCTTATCCGGGAGATACTTGTCATAACAGGAAAAAATACAGATACACTATGTATTTCCGAGTTGTGATTGCGGCCTTATGCTATAGTCATGAGAACACCTGCGCGAAAGACATTGCCTACGAAGCTAATTTTAAAGTTAGCTGAGTGGCAGTGTTCCCTAGTGTTTGGCTTTTCGTGGCAAGGCGCTGTGCCACTGAGTACGGGTTCGATCCTACTTTGGTCCATATTTTTTCTGTTTATTATTTGTCAATTTTTCCGAGTGCTGTAAACATACCTCTTCCTCTGAATTGATTCGCTGATTATCGCCTCGGAAGTTTCCCTCTATAATAATATTCATTTATTATAACTTGTCTCCAGTATGAGTTGTAGCCTCCTCATTTCCATATTTTGCTCTTTTTATCAACAGAAGGTTAAAGCACGTCAAAGCCTGATGGTTTTATAAAGGTACTTTTACCAGCCCATCTAACAAACTGATTCAGTTATGTCATGACTTAAACATTCATTCAGTTTTGCTATGACTGACACATTCATTCAGTTTTGCCTTGGCTGACACATTCATTCAGTTTCACCAGGACTGACACATTAATTTAGTTTCACCATTCATTGTTATATGTTAATTTATTGTATGTAAATTGTAAGGACTGCCAAAGTTGGCACCGATGAAAGGGCACCCGATATTGTGGAATATTCAATGTGTAACCATTCATGTTTCTACATTTGAAGATATAACAATATTCTATCCGAGTTGAATGTACAATAAAAGAATAATACAGAGTTTACATTGATAAAATTAACAATTGAGCTAGACAACAAAAATACTAATGATAAACAGCATTGCAAGACACCAGTCTTCGATCTCTTGTTGCGTGTAGTCAGATATTGTCAATGGGATCGATTTATTACTTAGTGTTCGTTATTGATGGGAAAATAGATCGATAATATGATCGGTTCATCCACTAAGTCGTGATTTTTGCTGAGAAAGTGATCGATAATTTCATTGATTCATCCGCTTAGTGTTGATTGTTACTGAGAAATATATCGATAATTTCATTGATTCATTCACTTAGTGTTGATTGTTACTGAGAAATATATCGATAATTTCATTGACTCATTCACTTAGTGTTGATTGTTACTGAGAGATAGATTGATAATTTCTTTAATTCATCCACTTAGTGTTGATTGTTACTGAGAAATAGATTGATAATTTTTTTAATTCATCCACTTAGTGTTGATTGTTACTGAGAAATAGATCGATAATTTCATTAATTCATCCACTTAGTGTTGATTGTTACTGAGAAATAGATCGATAATTTCATTAATTCATCCACTTAGTGTTGATTGTTACTGAGAAATATATCGATAATTTCTTTAATTCATCCACTTAGCGTTGATTGTTACTGAGAAATAGATCGATAATAATGTCGATTCATTCACTTAGTGTTACATGTGTATGAGAGACATCGATAATGTGATCTATTCATCCACTTAGTGTTGACTGTTGCTGAGAAAGTGATCGATAATTTCATTGAATCATTTACTTAGTGTTGATTGTTGTCGACATATAAATCGATAATGTGATCAATTCATTCAATTAGTGTTACTTCTAACGGAAGCAAAAAGGGTAATATACAAATCAATTTTCCTACCAACTCTGTGCTATCAGTGCCAGAATTGGGCGCTGGACTCTAGAACAATAAGAAAGATAACGACCACCGAAATTAAATGTGTCAGAAGAATGACATGAAACAGCTTAAGGGACAGAGTAAGAAACACTGACCTGAGGAAGAAACGCGAAATTGAACCAGCCATCGAATACATAAAGAAACAACAGATAAATTGGTTCGGCCACATAACAAGACAAAAAGAACTAACAATGAATCAAAGAGCCATAAATAAACGCTACGAAAACGCCAGATTAAGAGGAAGACCGAGAAAGAGATGGATAAAGGGAATACTAGAGTCACTAGGAGGGATAACTTCAGAAGAGGCCAACAGAAGAGCAAAGAATCGCAGATTGTATCTCCCCTCGACGCCAACGGCATCAGAGAAAGGATAGAAGAAGAAGAAGAAAGAAGTGTTACTTCTGGATGCCAAATGTTGCAGACCAAACATCTTTTTTATGGTTATGATGATCTTAATGCCAAATGATCCACGCAAGTCACTAGCGTTTAGACCAATAGAAATAAAGTAGCGGGTTATAGTGGATTTCTTCATTCCCTGTGTTCTGCTGGGGATGTCAGAATGTTTTGACAGATTCAATGCACCGCAGCTGTAAAACATAGTGCATTACAATCCGCTAATAAACGAACGAACACGGTGATTATTATCCAGCCTTTTCAACCTCATTAACCAACCGAGAATATTAAGAAGTACATTTAGTATAATAGTCAATTAAATTTAGTAGCCAAGTATATTTAGTAGCCAAATATATTTAGTAGCCAAGTATATTAGTAGACAAGTATATGTCGTATCAAGCATATTTAGTAGCAAGTATATTTAGTAGCAAGTATATTTAGTAGCAAGTATTTTTAGTAGCAAGTATATTAGTAGGTAGGGTTCGATCCCAACCGATGGCTTCCGGTTCACCCAGCTTTTAATGGGTACCAAAAATTTTGTCTGGGAAAGTAAAGCGGCGCGGGCGTAATACCGACCACATTACCACAAAAATCATGTGCTGAAGGTCTGTAAAATTTATGGTCACTAACACCATATTCACTATACGCCACTTGGCGTGACGGTGCTCTTTACTTTTTTTAAAGTATATTTTGTAGCCAAGTATATTTAGTAGCAAGTAGATTTTGTAGCCAATTATATATAGTAGCCAAGTAATTTTAATAGCTAGTATATTTAGTAACAAGTATATTTAATAGCAAGTAGATTTTGTAGCCAATTATATATAGTAGCCAAGTAATTTTAATAGCTAGTATATGCAGTAACAAGTATATTTAATAGCAAGTAGATTTAGTAACCAAGTATATTTAGTAGCCAAGTATATTTGATAGCCAATAAAGCGCAGTAGCCAAGCACATTTAGTCGTCAAGTACATTTAGGAGAAAATTTCGAGGATCTATACATGCGATCTTTGTTCTCCATCTCTATGGGAAAAAATCCAAAGTTGGACTAAAACAGTAGCGATAGATGAAGTAGATTTGATTTTGAATGCAATTTAAACTATCCAACAACATCTTCACGCCTTCAATCTCCTCTTCAGCTCTAACAGCACACGATTACCTTTGCAAAAGTTACAGCTGTTAATGTTATTTTACTTAACCAACTAGGAAATGAAAGGGAGAATTTTGTATTGAAACCGCCCTGCTTATACTGTTTCATAAATGGTTGATTAGTGCGCCACAAAATACTGACCTTCTAGCATCTACTCCCATGTTCTCAGTCTCATTAGACTCTCCCAAGATGTCTGCAATGAGAAACGACGTGAGCCGTCGGGGTGGCTTATTATAGACATGGGTGTGCCAGGACCTTGGTGGGGCAAACATCGTGATTGTGACCGTGACAGAAAACTGTAAATTGAACAAAGAAAAAGATGAAATGTTTATGAAACAAAGTGTGTGTGTGTGAGATTGTGATTGTGTGTGTGCATATGTCATTGTGTGTACGTGTGGGATTGTGTGTATGCTTTAGTGTGTTCTGTGCTGACAGCATAATCAAGTGTTTTAGGCGCTCGCTGCAGCATTAAGGTTCTAGTCTCATGTTTTTGTTCACCACCTCTTTCTTTGTTCCCTCTCCTAAGCTCAGTAGTTTATACAGAGAAATTAATTCTCATCAAGAATCCAGTTGTTAACAGAAGATTACCATAACAAGAAACATAAAATAATCTCCGTCACGCTACATGGCGTATAGGGAATATACTGTTAGTGCCCATATTTTTATAGACCTTCGGCGCATGATTTTTGGGGTAAAGTGGTAAGAACTATGTCCGTGCCACTTCACTTTTCGCAGATTGAAAATCCGGTACTTATTTAAGGCTGGATGAAACTGAAAGCCATCTAGTAGGATCGAACCCAACCTCTAGTCCAGTTCACTAACCACTGAGCTACCGCGAATGCCGGATTGAAGACTACAGAAAGTACGTAATAATTTGTCTCCCTCGCTTTCGAAAGTACCAGTACATAATCTGTTCATCAGATATTTAAATGTGCAGATAATCTGTTGATTAGATATTTACAATTTTAAATGATCTATTGATTAGCTATTTAAATGTGCAAATGATCTTAAATACTGAAAAGTGTAGATGATCTGTTCATTCTATTTTAAATGTTTAGATGATCCATTGATTAGATATTGAAATGCGCAGACGGCCTATTGGTTAGATATTTAAATGTTTATATGGTCTATTGATTAGGCATTTAAATGTGCAGATGATCTAATGATCTATTGATTAGACATTTAAATGTGCAGATCATCTAATGATCTATTGATTAGACATTTAAATGTGCAGATCATCTAATGATCTATTGATTAGACATTTAAATGTGCAGATGATCTAATGATCTATTGATTAGACATTTAAATGTGCAGATGATCTAATGATCTATTGATTAGACATTTAAATGTGCAGATGGTCTAATGGTCTATTGATTAAACATTTAAATGTGCAGATGGTCTATTGATATGACATTTAAATGTGCAGATGGTCTATTGATTAGACATTTAAATGTGCAGATGGTCTATTGATTAGACATTTAAATGTGCAGATGGTCTATTGATTAGACATTTAAATGTGCAGATGGTCTAATGGTCTATTGATTAGACATTTAAATGTGCAGATGGTCTATTGATAAGACATTTAAATGTGCAGATGGTCTATTGATTAGACATTTAAATGTGCAGATGTTCTATTGATTAGACATTTAAATGTGCAGATGGTCTATTGATTAGACATTTAAATGTGCAGATGGTCTATTGATTAGACATTTAAATGTGCAGATGGTCTATTGATTAGACATTTAAATATGCAGATGGTCTATTGATTAGACATTTAAATGTGCAGATGGTCTATTGATTAGACATTTAAATGTGCAGATGATCTAATGATCTATTGATTAGACATTTAAATGTGCAGATGGTCTAATGGTCTATTGATTAAACATTTAAATGTGCAGATGGTCTATTGATATGACATTTAAATGTGCAGATGGTCTATTGATTAGACATTTAAATGTGCAGATGGTCTATTGATTAGACATTTAAATGTGCAGATGGTCTATTGATTAGACATTTAAATGTGCAGATGGTCTAATGGTCTATTGATTAGACATTTAAATGTGCAGATGGTCTATTGATTAGACATTTAAATGTGCAGATGGTCTATTGATTAGACATTTAAATGTGCAGATGTTCTATTGATTAGACATTTAAATGTGCAGATGGTCTATTGATTAGACATTTAAATGTGCAGATGGTTTATTGATTAGACATTTAAATGTGCAGATGGTCTATTGATTAGACATTTAAATGTGCAGATGGTCTATTGATTAGACATTTAAATGTGCAGATGGTCTATCGATTAGACATTTAAATGTGCAGGCAATCTAATGATCTATTGATTAGACATTTAAATATGCAGATGGTCTATTGATAAGACATTTAAATGTGCAGATGGTCTATTGATAAGACATTTAAATGTGCAGATGGTCTATTGATTAGACATTTAAATATGCAGATGGTCTATTGATTAGACATTTAAATATGCAGATGGTCTATTGATTAGACATTTAAATATGCAGATGGTCTATTGATAAGACATTTAAATGTGCAGATTATATATTGATTAGATATTTAAATGCATTTTTTAAGTGTCACCTCAACGCCTAATTTCACTGTAGCTAATTGATACACCTAAAGGTTCTTTCTTCTTAATCTTCTTTTCTCTTTTCACTGATACCTAAAAGGTGTCGTGGTTTATATCATTTGTCGTTCTCGAGTTGCTCGAACTGTCTGAATTAGTGATTTTCCTTTGTTGTTACATGTCTCTGTCACTGCATCTATCCATCTTCTTCTGGGTATTCCTCTTGGTCTTTTCCCATGCATTCTCGAGAAGAACGCCCTTGATGGTGATTGGTGAGGATTCATTCTGACCAGGTGGCCAAACCATTTAAGTTGTTGTTCTATATATTCTTGGCAGGGTTTTGTTCCTACCATTTTTCTTATGGTTTCATTTGGTATTCTATCTCTTCTTGTGTTGTTTGTTACTTTTCTCAAGCATGAAGGTTCTTTTACGACAAGAAATTGTACATCGGATCAACGTTTTTTCTTTTGTCTTCAATAAAACTAGGCACCCGAATGTACACATTTTATTTACATTGAAACGAATTCTAAATGCACTGAGATATTTTCCCACAGGTCCTTAAACGAGTTGTAAATAAAAGGGATACTTTACTGTGTATTTTACTCCACTTGTCGTTAAATAATTCTAAATCATAGTGATATTTTCCCGTTTTCTTTTCTCACCGGCCCTTAAAAGAGTAAATTATAGTGATATTTTCCCGTTTTCTTTTCTCACCGGCCCTTAAAAGAGTAAATTATAGTGATATTTTCCCGTTTTCTTTTCTCACCGGCCCTTAAAAGAGTAAATTATAGTGATATTTTCCGGTTTTCTTTTCTCACCGGCCCTTAAAAGAGTAAATTATAGTGATATTTTCCCGCGTTTTCCTACTATCCCTTAAGGAATTCTAAAACATCGATATTTTCCCGTGTTTTCCTACTATCCCTTAAGGAATTCTAAAACATCGATATTTTCCCGTGTTTTCCTACAATCCCTTAAGGAATTCTAAAACATCGATATTTTCCCGTGTTTTCCTACTATCCCTTAAGGAATTCTAAAACATCGATATTTTCCTGTGTTTTCCTACTATCCCTTAAGGAATTCTAAAACATCGATATTTTCCCGTGTTTTCCTACTATCCCTTAAGGAATTCTAAAACATCGATATTTTCCGGTGTTTTCCTACTATCCCTTAAGGAATTCTAAAACATCGATATTTTCCGGTGTTTTCCTACTATCCCTTAAGGAATTCTAAAACATCGATATTTTCCCGTGTTTTCCTACTATCCCTTAAGGAATTCTAAAACATCGATATTTTCCCGTGTTTTCCTACTATCCCTTAAGGAATTCTAAAACATCGATATTTTCCCGTGTTTTCCTACTATCCCTTAAGGAATTCTAAAACATCGATATTTTCCTGTGTTTTCCTACTATCCCTTAAGGAATTCTAAAACATCGATATTTTCCCGTGTTTTCCTACTATCCCTTAAGGAATTCTAAAACATCGATATTTTCCTGTGTTTTCCTACTATCCCTTAAGGAATTCTAAAACATCGATATTTTCCCGTGTTTTCCTACTATCCCTTAAGGAATTCTAAAACATCGATATTTTCCCGTGTTTTCTTACTATCCCTTAAGGAATTCTAAAATATCGATATTTTCCCGTGTTTTCCTACTATCCCTTAAGGAATTCTAAAACATCGATATTTTCCTGTGTTTTCCTACTATCCCTTAAGGAATTCTAAAACATCGATATTTTCCTGTGTTTTCCTACTATCCCTTAAGGAATTCTAAAACATCGATATTTTCCTGTGTTTTCCTACTATCCCTTAAGGAATTCTAAAACATCGATATTTTCCTGTGTTTTCCTACTATCCCTTAAGGAATTCTAAAACATCGATATTTTCCTGTGTTTTCCTACTTTCCCTTAAGGAATTCTAAAACATCGATATTTTCCCGTGTTTTCCTACTATCCCTTAAGGAATTCTAAAACATCGATATTTTCCTGTGTTTTCCTACTATCCCTTAAGGAATTCTAAAACATCGATATTTTCCCGTGTTTTCCTACTATCCCTTAAGGAATTCTAAAACATCGATATTTTCCGGTGTTTTCCTACTATCCCTTAAGGAATTCTAAAACATCGATATTTTCCGGTGTTTTCCTACTATCCCTTAAGGAATTCTAAAACATCGATATTTTCCTGTGTTTTCACACTGGTTCTTGTTTTCTTCCACTCAAAAATGACGTCTATACCGATCCTTAATAATATTGGCATGATCAAAGACACACAAGTTGATACACACGGTAACAAAGCTGCACAGCGAGTGGCTGGATCAAAGCTACGGCATTCCAGATTACATGTTAATCGAGTCTTTTATGTTGTTTTGTATAAGTATGTTCTGATTTGGTGCTTCATGAAGACAAATAAGAAAGAAAGACAGAAAAGGGGGAAGGGGGAGGGGACAGGCATGTAATAATAAGGAGACAGAGAGAAATAGGAAAAGTAGAAAAGTAGGATAGAAACGAAAAAGGGACACAGAGAGATAGGAAGAGACAGACCGATGAGAAAGACAAACAGAGAGGTAGGAAAAGACCGATAGATAAGAATGAGAGATAGAAAGAGAAGGGAAAAGACATAGAAAGGAAAGAGACATATCTAGAGAAAAGATAAAGACATGGACAGATGGAAAAGAGATGCAGATAGACAGGACGAGACAAACAAACGGGAGAGAGAAACGGAGAGAGATATGAAAAGACAGAGACAGACTGGAATGAGAGATTGGGAAACAAATATAGACTGGGACAAATACGAAAGAATGACAGTAGGAGATGGGGGAAACCCATATACAGATAAGAAAGAGAGATAGAGAGAACATGTAATGACAAAAAGATATGGGAAAGAGAAAAATAGAGAAAAAGATAAGATGATATTTTCCCGTCTATCTTTCAGGACGGGAAAAAGATATGGAGAAAAATATAAGACAGATAAAGATAGAGACAATGGGAAAGAGAGATAGAGAAAAAGATAAAGATAAAGACAGAGACAGATGGGAAAGAGAGATAGAGAAAAAGATAAAGACAGAGACAAATAGGAAAGAGAGATAGAGAAACAGATAAAGAGAGAGACAGATAGGAAAGAGAGATAGAGAAAAAGATAAAGAGAGAGACAGATAGGAAAGAGAGATAGAGAAAAAGATAAAGATAGAGACAAATGGTAAAATGAGATTGAGAAAAAGATAAAGACAGAGACAGATAGGAAAGAGAGATAGAGAAAAAGATAAAGACAGAGACAGATGGGAAAGAGAGACAGAGAAAAAGATAACACATAGAAAGATGGGAAAGAGAGACAGAGAAATGAAATGGAGAGGACAAACTTTGAGGAAAAAATGGGGAAAAAGCAGATATCCAGAGGCAGGGAAATGTTGACAAAGACAAAGAAAAAGAGAGACAAAGAATGACATAAATTAGTAAAACGAGAGATAGAAAAAAAAGAGAATTTCAAAGACACGCACATAGAGAAAAGAAAAGATAAAAAGGGGAGATTGAGAAAAATAGAGAGTGAGAGGTAATATCAACTAGAAACAAAGTGCACATGCTACATACACATTGTTGGTGAAATAGTGAGAGAGAGAGAGAGAGGTAATATCAGATAGAAACAAAGTGCACATGCTACATACACACTGTTGGTGAAATAGTGAGAGAGAGAGAGAGGGATAATATCAGATAGAAACAAAGTGCACATGCTAAATACACACTGTTGGTGAAATAGTGTGAGAGAGAGTGAGAGGTAATATAAGATAGAAACAAAGTGCACATGCTACATACACACTGTTGGTAAAATAGTGAGAGAGAGAGAGAGTGAGAGGTAATATAAGATAGAAACAAAGTGCACATGCTACATACACACTGTTGGTAAAATAGTGAGAGAGAGAGAGAGTGAGAGGTAATATAAGATAGAAACAAAGTGCACATGCTACATACACACTGTTGGTAAAATAGTGTGAGAGAGAGAGGGATAATATCAGATAGAAACAAAGTGCACATGCTACATACACACTGTTGGTGAAATAGTGTGAGAGAGAGAGAGAGAGAGGGGTAATAGTAAAAGTAAGTAAAGTACCCCCGTCACGCCAAGTGGCGTATAGGGAAATTTGGTGTTTGTGACCCTATATTTTACAGACCTTCAGCACATGTTTTTTGGGGTAATGTGGTCAGTATTACGCCCGTGCTGCTTTACTTTCCAGAAAAAAATCCGGTACCCATTTAAGGCTGGGTGAACCCGGAAGCCGTCGGTTGGGATCGAACCCTACCCCTTGTCCGTGGTAGTCCAGTTCACTAACCACTGAGCTATCGCGGCTGCCTAGAGAGAGGTAATATCAGATAGAAACAAAGTGCACATGCTACATACACACTGTTGCTGAAATAGTGTGAGAGAGAGAGTGTGTGTGTGAGTGAGTGAGAATCGCCTATAACCTATCACTTAAAGACCAGCTAGCGTGAGATGTAGTTTCAACAGAATAGAACTGAAGCTCTACAGGACTTCGGGTCAAAGGTCATATTAAAAAAAAATTTACACGTTTCCACTGTTCACTCACTACAAAGCAAAAGATTGGATTGCACAATCACGAACTCTCGGTATTCAAATAAATTATATATTTGTTTAAATGATTGAGTTAATTGATAGAGAAGGTATATGTAGCTTTCTGATGATCACTAGTTCAAAGCTGTATCACGAATTACTTACTATATTGGATATATTTAGTGACTTTGTTTTCGACTATGATCCATCGTTTCCCTGATTATCTACCTTTTCATTCTTTCACCGAGCGCCGTCAGCACATCAAAGGTTGGCTGCCGCTGAGCGCCATTTTGACCAATTACCTTGTCTTGATGGTGCACGCAGACATAAGTTTACCTGTCAATTTTTTAATTTTATCAGTCCACTTTAGTCTTGGTCTGCCTCTGCCTCACCGTAATACCGACCACATTCCCCCAAAAATCATGTGCTGAAGGTCTATAAAATATAGGGTCACTAACATCATATTTCCCTATACGCCACTTGGCGTGACTGGGGTACTTTACTTTTTTTTTTTTAACTGCCTCTGCCTCGTCTACCTTCTACCTTCCCTTCCAAGATGACTTTTACCGTGTCTCTTCACGTGTGCAAACAATTGCAATTGTCTTACTCGAATTGTGTTAAGTAGTTCTTTTTTTTTATTTTATTTTCAGCTGATTCAGAACTTCCTTTTTGTCTTCTAAACCTTCCACTCAATTTACGCAAACTCCCCCCCCCCCCCCCTTTATTTCTATGAATTTACATTTCAAAGCCTTCACTCTTATGCTGTTTTCTTTTTTGATGTCCATGTTTCTTCGCCATACATGAAAGTTGTGCAGATATAACATTTTGCAATTCGTAATTTTAGTTCTGATGTTAACTACTTTGATGTGTATATTTTTCATGTTAATATCGCCTTTTGCCATTCCTACTCTTTTGTTTATTTCTGACTTACATTTTCCATCAATTGTTTTAGCATGTCCAAGATAGCTATATTCTTGAACTCTTTCTATTTTTATTTTATTGACATCAATATCACATGTACATTTGTGTGTTTTCTTGTATAATTGTGTATGTATAATTGTAGTCTTTTTACTGTTTATATCCAAACCATATTCTTTGCTTGACTTGACTATTTTGTTATCTTGTTATTGAAGTATATTGAGCTGTGATACAGTACGATCTACCATTAAGCCTCACGTTTTCAAACTCGCGCTGCACTCTGTTCCACTTCATGATTAGTCACATGTCTAAACTACTTAAGTCTGATATGTTTGATGTCATCAATTACTGGCGTTGTACTTATAGGATTTTATTTTCGCTTTCATATCTGCTGTTCCATGTTTTATTTACAATATCTCTCTTAAGCTATTTGCAGCACTGAATTGATATTGTAACGTTTTTTTAAATTTTTATTTTACACCAGACAGGTTATGTACACTCATTCATATGATTTAGAAAGCGATCATTCAGGTGATTTAGAGAGCGATCATTCGGGTGATTTAGAGAGCGATCATTCAGGTGAATTAGAGATCGATCATTCAGGTGATTTAGAGATCGATCACTCACATGATTTAGAGAGGGTTCAATCACATAATTTAGAAAGTGATCATTCACATGATTTAGAGAGCGATCACTCACGTAATTTAGAGAGTGATCATTCACATGATTTAGAGAGCGATAATTCAGGTGATTTAGAGCGCGATCATTCAGGTGAATTAGAGATCGATCACTCACATGATTTAGAGAGGGTTCTGTCACATAATTTAGAAGGTGATTATTCACATGATTTAGAGAGCGATCACTCATGTAATTTAGAGAGCGATCATTCACATGATTTAGCGAGCGATCGCTAACGTGATTTAGATAGCGATCACTCACGTGATTTAGAGAGCGATCATTCAGGTGATTTAGAGAGTGATCATTCACGTGATTTAGAGAGCGATCACTCACGTAATTTAGAGAGTGATCATTCACATGATTTAGAGAATGATCATTCACACGACTTAGAGAGCGATCATTCACACGACTTAGAGAGCGATAATTCACGTGATTTCGAGAGCGATCACTCTCATGATTTAGAGGCGATCACTCACGGGATTTTGAGAAAAAATCACTCACAGGATTTAGACCAGTGCCTTACACCACAAGTGGAATGACCAGTGTCTTACACCTCAAGTGGAATGACTGGTGTCTTATACCACAAGTGGAATGTCCAGTATCCTACACCCGAAGTGGAATGTCTATTCTCCTACACCCAAAGTGGAATGACCAGTCTCCTACACCCGAAGTGGAATGACCAGCGTCCTGCACCCAAAGTGGAATGACTGGTGTCTTATACCACAAGTGGAATGACCAGTCTCCTACACCCGAAGTGGAATGACTGGTGTCTTATACCACAAGTGGAATGACCAGTCTCCTACACCCGAAGTGGAATGACTGGTGTCTTATACCACAAGTGGAATGACCAGTCTCCTACACCCGAAGTGGAATGACTGGTATCTTATACCACAAGTGGAATGACCAGCGTCCTGCACCCAAAGTGGAATGACTGGTGTCTTATACCACAAGTGGAATGACCAGCCTCCTACACCCGAAGTGGAATGACTGGTGTCTTATACCACAAGTGGAATGACCAGTCTCCTACACCCGAAGTGGAATGACTGGTGTCTTATACCACAAGTGGAATGACCAGTCTCCTACACCCGAAGTGGAATGACCAGCGCACTGCACCCAAAGTGGAATGACTACACCGCAGCCGATACCTCCCCAAGTGAAGGAGCAGGTACCTATTTATGTTAGTGTGGTCTCTCTCGTGGTGTTAAAGTTGAATTGCACGACTCATTTTCTGCGTTGTTAATAATAATAATAACAATAGGCAAATTATCTCCTGAGGTATTTGATAGTCCGTTTCCGATTGTCCAATATGGCGGTTTGTTTAATTTCCGAGTGTGGATTATGTGATAAAAGTGACTGAGAAAATGTTTCCAAAGGATATATATATATAAAAGTAAAGCAAGTAAAGAGCCCCCGTCACGCCAAGTGGCGTATAGGGAAATATGGTGTTAGTGACCCTATATTTTACAGACCTTCAGCACATAATTTTTGGGGTAATGTGGTCGGTATTACGCCCGTGCTGCTTTACTTTCCCAGAAAAAAAATCCGGTACCCATTTAAGGCTGGGTAAACCCGGAAGCCGTCAATTGGAATCGAACGCTACCCCTTGTCCTTTGTAGTCCAGTTCACTAACCACTGAGCTATCGCGGCTCCCTATATATATATATATATATATAAAAGTTGTGTTAATTGTTCTATTCAAAAAGAAGGATTAGTACTTTTTATATGTAACCATCTAAAAATGTATAGTTAGACCGTAAAAGATCGCATGTGATCTGTCATGTAGTGGAGACATCGTCGGGCTAACCCCAACGTGTTTTTTTAAGTTAAACCCTTAACTTACGACTGACTCAGCAGGTTGGTAAGAGATAACTGTTTATAAAAGTAAAAAGTAAAGTACCCCTGTCACGCCAAGTGGCGTATAGGGAAATATGGTGTTAGTGACCCTATATTTTACAGACCTTCAGCACATGATTTTTGGGGTAATGTGGCCAGTTTTACGCCAATGCTGCTTTACTTTCCCAGAAAAAAAATCCGGTATCCATTTAAGGCTGGGTGAACCCGGAAGCCGTCGGTTGGGATCGAACCCTACCCCTTGTCCATGGTAGCCCAGTTCACTAACCACTGAGCTGTCGCGGCTCCCATAACGGTTTATGGGTAGCGAAATTAGAGAAATGGCGATAGATAAATATGATCGCACCAATATGGAAAACGAAATTTAGCAAAAGAGACTGCATTCTATATAGAGCTATATCGCTTCTCAACCATGTAGGAAAGTTATGCGCCAAAATTGTGGAAAAGGGACCAATAACAGCATTACAGTTAAGCGATTCTCAAATGCGGTTCCGAAAAAAAAAAAAAGAAAACAGAGATTGTACCGACGAACTATTCACCTTCAAACAGCTAGCAGAAAATACGACAGAACACAGTCAAATTGTGTACATAGCTTTCATCGACCAGCGAAAAGCATTCGACAGAGTAAATAGAGAACAACTGTGGAAGATACTAACAACATACGTAGTAAGCCAACATCTAACCAACCTAATTAAAAGTCTCAACATCAACAGCAGCTGCACAGTCAGAACAGCAGCAGGCTACACAGACCATTTCGAAGTTAGATCAGGTGTAAGACAGGGGTGCGTATTATCCCCCCTACTGTTTATTACATACATGGACTCTATATGCAACTTAGCAAACACATCAGAGACAGATGAGATCAACGAGCAGGCGATCTGGCACTAATACATAAAAAGATAGAAGGCCAACAAGAACACTTGAATAAACTCAACAGCACAGACACAAAATACAACATGAAAATCAACATAAACAAAACAGAAGTCATAAATGTCGCCAAAAATAAATAGAACATCAATATAGCTATAGAAGGCAGGCAACTAAAACAAGTAGAGGAATTCAAATACCTAGGAAGTTTAGTGACAAACGATAATTCACAAACAGCAGAGTTAGACTCAAGATGCAACAAAGCTTGTCAAATCATAGGACAGTTATCACCACTATTGTCCAACAAGGAAATAACTCTGGAGGCAAAACGGGCACTTTACATTACAACCTCCATCACAACAATGCCAGACCTGGACCCTAGATGGAAGAACAATAAGAAAAATAACCTTTACTGAGATGAAATGTGTTAGACAAATGACAGGAAACAGCCTGAGAGACAAGATCAGAAATGAAGAACTGAGAAAAAAAAAACAAGGAATAACCTCCGCCATAGAATGTATAAAGAAATAACAGATACAAGGCCACGTGACAAGGCAGAGTGATCAAAGCATAACACAACGAGCCCTCAATAAACGTTGCGAGAACACCAGGCCCTAGGGACGCCCACGAAAAAGATGGATTGACGGAATATTAGAAGTACTATGAAACATAATAACAGCAGAGGCAAACAGAAAAGCAAAAGACCGCAAATTGTATCTCCCCTCGACGCTGAAAGGCAGATGAGGGAGGAAAGTAGAAGAAGAGGCAGAAGAAAAAAGAAGAGGAAGAAAGTATTTGATGAAAGGGAGCCACGAAAGCTCAGTGGTTAGTGCATTGGACAAACAAAGGACAAGAGATCGGGTTCGATCCTGATCGACGGCTTCCTGGTTCACCCAGTCTTAAATGGGTACCGGATTTTTTTCTGGGAAAGTAAAGTGGCACGGCCATAATACCGACCACATTATCCCAGAAATCATGTGCCAAAGTCTATAAAAAGTATGGTCGCTAACACCATATTCCCTATACACCACTTTGCGAGACGGGACACTTTCCTTTCACTCATTTCATGAAAAGAGTATCTGGTATAGGATATACTAGACCGCATATAATAAATTGATCTGGGTTTTTTTTTTTTCCGTTGGATCCAAAATGGAGGAATTATTTTCTCCGGCTAGGTATAGAACCGTTGATCAGAAGTTTATCAAGCCGCTATCATAAAAACGCTTTTGTTAATTAAACGTAGACCTGATAGACACTGAGAAGAACATTGATGAGAGAGGCAAGAGCAGCAGGAATCGGCTCCCTCAATGAGATAGAGCTGCTTGCACAGAACATAGACTAATGGCGAGATTTGATAAAAGATCTTTTCAAGGATTGAAAACTGCTAGAATAAATATTTATATTAGAGAAGGAATATCTGGGTCTACGCCCTATGGGCCAGCTACGGCTCGAAAGGTCAATAGATAGATAGATATAATAAATTTGGTTTGTTTATCGTGACATAAACTTGTTATCACTATCATCATCTGCTTCTACGATCGGTCTTAAAACAACGTTATGAATGTTAATGTCAAGGATGAAAGCTAGAGCTGCGAAATTCTCACGTTGGGTGCGACGCCTTAGATGACAACAACTTTATTGTTTATTTCCTTCGAAGCAATGAAGACGTCATAAAAAAAACCTTTTTAAATCGCCTTTTATGCCACACAAGCGTTTTCATTGTGCCAGTTCATCCTTGGACCAATGCAGGGATTTATTTTAAAATTATTTTGTCGAAGTAATTAAAGTTTTATCCCATCTATTTTTTCTTGTTTGAGTCAAACTACAATGAAGCAGCGATTTGCCACAAAAGCATTAAATCAAAATGTTTATTTTATATTTGTTTGATCCATTTATATCTTTTGCAAAATAAAATATTTAATAATAAAAAAATATAGTCCTAATATGTGATAACAAGGGTGTCCGGTTAGCGCAATCGATAGGCGGTTGGCTTACCACGGCAACAGCCGGGTTCGTACCCTGGCGAGGACACCTGGGTTTTACTAATTCCCTAAAAAATTAGTGGGAGCCGCGATAGCTCAGTGGTTAGTGAACTGGACTACTACGGACAAGAGGTAGGGTTCGATCCCAACCGACGGCTCCGGGTTCACCCAGCCTTAAATGGGTACCGGATTTTTTCTGGGAAAGTAAAGCAGCACGGGCGTAATACCGACCACATTACCCCAAAAATCATGTGCTGAAGGTCTGTAAAATATAGGGTCACTAACACCATATTTCCCTATACGCCGCCACTTGGCGTGACGGGGGGTACTTTACTTTACTTTACTTACTATGTGATAACAAGGCAGTTAATTCGTAATGTAATAAGTCCGTCCATAATTTAATGAGAGAAAGGGAAATAAATATGTATTGAACGAAGGAAAGGGAGAAAAAATAACAAGTTATATTTTTTTACTGGAAATATTTCTGAACATAATTAGTTAATGTAAGCTGGCATTAAGTAAAACTAAAGTAAGTAATAGCGCACGTATTTAGGAAAGCTCAGTCTTCCATGTCCCAAAATAACTATCAAGCGGCACTACTGTTCCCAAATAGGGATACAACTGTTATAAGGAATTAATTATTAAGAATATTGAAAGGAGCTGAACACCAATTATTATATTAAAAGAAATTAATTATTAACAGTAATGAGAGAAGCTGACCCCCCAGTTATTCTATTATAATAACTTAACTATTAACAATAATGAGAGAAGCTGACCCCCCAGTTATTCTATTATAATATTCTATTTCTATTTCTATTCTATTGACCTTTCGAGCCGTAACCGGCCCATAGGGCGTAGACCAAGATACACCTTCTCCTATATGAATTTTTGTTCTAGCAGTTTTCTTTTAAAGATATTTTATCAAATCTCGCCATCTGTCTCTGTTCTGTGCAAGCAGTTCTATCTCATTGAGGGAGCCGATTCCTGCTGCTCTTGCCTCTCTCATCAATGTTCTTCTCAGTGTCTCCCTGGGTCTTCCTCTTTTTCTTTTACCTGTTGTTTCCCATATGAGGGCTTGCTTTGCTATTCGATTATTATCTCTTCTCATCACATGTCCAACGTATGACCATCGTCTTTTCTTTATTACTGAAGATATTAGTGGTTGATTGGCGATTTCTCTAATTTCCTCGTTTGTTTTGAATTCGTTCCATTCTATACCAAGTATTTTCCTTAGACATTTATTTTCGAATGCGTTCAACTTTGTTTCTATATCTCTTGTTGTTTTCCAGCTTTCACACGCATATGTAAGGGTTGATAGTACATTTGATTTGAATAGCCTAAGTTTTGTGTTTGTGCTAATGAGTTTTGATTTCCACAACTTTTCAAGGCTTCTGAAAGACATTGCTGCTTTAGCCAGTCTGATTCTAATTTCTTTGCTCGTATCCCCTTCTCGATCAATGTGACTTCCAAGATAGATGAAGTGATCGATCTCTTCTACTGGTTTGTTTTCCATGTATATTTTGTCACTTGTTGGAATTAAACTTTCATGACTTTAGTCTTTTCATGATTGACCTCAAGCCCAATTTTGCTGGCTATTGATGATAGTTCATTTGTGTTTTCCTGCATCGTTTTTATCTGATTGCTGATGAGAACTATGTCATCAGCAAAGTCCAGGTCCTCCAAATGGTCTCCTTGTATCCATTCGATGCCTTTATTACCAGTGCAGCATTTCTTCTATTATAATAACTTAACTATTAACAATAATGAGAGAAGCTAACCCCCCAGTTATTCTATTATAATAACTTAACTATTAACAATAATGAGAGAAGCTGACCCCCCAGTTATTCTATTATAATAACTTAACTATTAAAAATAATGAGAGAAGCTGACCCCCCAGTTATTCTATTATAATAACTTAACTATTAACAATAATGAGAGAAGCTGACCACCCCCCCCCCCCCCCTTTTTTGGTATTCTATAATTATAACTTAACTATTAACAATAATGGGAGAAGCTGACCCTCCTGTTATGCTATTATAATAACTTAACTATTAACAATAATGAGAGAAGCTGACCCCCCAGTTATTCTATTATAATAACTTAACTATTAACAATAATGAGAGAAGCTGACCCCCCAGTTATTCTATTATAATAACTTAACTATTAACAATAATGAGAGAAGCTAACCCCCCAGTTATTCTATTATAATAACTTAACTATTAACAATAATGAGAGAAGCTGACCCCCCAGTTATTCTATTATAATAACTTAACTATTAAAAATAATGAGAGAAGCTGACCCCCCCCAGTTATTCTATTATAATAACTTAACTATTAACAACAATGAGAGAAGCTGAAGTCACTGCGGGATAGAGCGCTCGTTTTATGAGCAGGTGGGAACTTTTGTTTACCCTGACTGGCCGTATTTCATAGCCCACCCAGTCCCTGAAAACTGGCACCTTGAGGTTTTCTTTGGTTAAGAAGGGCGACTTGACGTTACGCTGACCATCTCACCAATAATCCACAGATGTGCATGAAAAAACTGCACACAATAAACACAATACCTTCCTTATGCGGAAACCAACAACGTTTACATTTTATTTACTTTGATCATGTAGAGAATGGGTGCAGTTTTCATTTAGGAATAATCGTGCTTGTCCGCAATACAAACTGTCTTCTTGGAGAATTTTAATTATTTAAATAAATCAACAGAAATTCAGGAAAACAGTTCTTCACATTGGCTACCTATCTTATATTTGGGGGAAAAGTTATATGCTATAATGGTATATAGCTCTCAAGAAAGGAAACTTATATTTATCACGACGAACTAATCTTATTCCGAGAATTAATTCTCGTTCAGAAAACAAAACATTTCTTCATGAATACATACATCTGCGGCAATTCAGCTCATTCAAAAATACATTTGTAATTCAGAAACACTATGTTTTTCTTCTGAAACACAAATCACATTCTAACATAAAAGCATTGCTCATTAAATCATAGACTCAGGAACACAACTATCGTCTTGGGTGTAGTGTTTCGCTCACTAAGAAAAAAAAACTAGCTTCATTCAAAGTGTATAAGAAATACATGTATATAAAACACCAGCGATTATAATATTAAATACAGGTAAATCAATATGCATAACCACAATTAATTAATTTGTTACTAGTGGGCAGGATGCAGGAATCGTTGAAGGCAATAAGAAGTAAAGGTTAAAGGTAAAGGTTCCCTCCAGGCCTTGCTAAGTGTTTGGGAAAATTGTGTTAGTGACCATATTATTTCCTGACCACGCATATTTTTGGATGACGTGGTCGACATCACGCCAGGCCGCCTTTACTTCCAAGAAAAATCCCTGGTACCCATTTTAAAGGCTGAGTGAATCTCGGAGCCTTGTGGGTCCGGAAAAAAAATATGATAGAATATAAGAATCGAACTCTGACCCTTCTGATCAGGAAGCGAGCACACTAACCACTGGACCACCGAGGCTCCCACAACAAGTAGTACACACTGAACATTCAATAACATTACATACATTTAAGAATGGTAGGAGCACGAAGTTAGGTATGTTGTGTTTTACTCCCTACATTTGCTATTCATGCTTTTTTTGGTTGTTGTCTTTGAAGACGGCTTCAAACCCGATATGTAGGATACCCCTTTGTGTTGTTGATCAATCGTCTCTAACTGAACATATCAATATCTCTTTTTTTTTTCTGAACCTCCAGTTTTGTTGTAGCTCGAATAATACACACATCGTCATAAGCTAATTATTAAATGTAATATATCCTTGTTAGCATAAGGAAATCAAATAGAATGGATATCAAAGAAGAAGAAAATAGCAATGAGAGTGTAATGTGTGAAAATGATGTTAAAGCAATGTTGTTTATTGATACTTCGACATACTAAGATATAATACACTTAAAAAGCTGACACATAATGAATTACAAACATAAGGCACACACTCAGGAGGTTGGAGATGAGCAACTAAACAGACATGCAGTCTACTCCAGTATTTAAATATCGATTCTTGTAACCGGGTTTGAGTTAATGATGGTCACTTAGGCTAATTAGATTAGAACGATTAGTTCCTGGTAAAAAAAAAAAAACAATTATTTCTGGGGTTTGACGCGTGTTCGTTAACAAGTCCCTTTATCTGTGTGCATGTCTTTAGTTCTTGATCCACGCCGGTCATTATTTGAAAAAAAAAATTGTTTCGTGTATATGTTTCTAGTACTAAATTGTAAAATATCTCTTTATACGTGTGATTGTTAATTATACACATATACATATAATGTATTGTACTCACTGCAGAAAACAGATCATAATGAGAAAAACAAATCCGAAATAAAAACTAATGATGACAGTAAAACCAGGAAAACATAATAAATTCCTGTAAGGTTGATAATCGTCATCGATATACCGCATTTTCTGTATCACATGTCGTTAATAAGCATGTGTTTGTATGACATCCTCATCCTGTATCACATGTCGTTAATAAGCATGTGTTTGTATGACATCCTCATCCTGTATCACATGTCGTTAATAAGCATGTGTTTGTATGACATCCTCATCCTGTATCACATGTCGTTAATAAGCATGTGTTTGTATGACATCCTCATCCTGTATCACATGTCGTTAATAAGCATGTGTTTGTATGACATCCTCATCCTGTATCACATGTCGTTAATAAGCATGTGTTTGTATGACATCCTCATCCTGTATCTGCTAAATTAATGTCCCTAATTATATACAACATGATGTGTCCTACATTTATACAGAAGTTTGTTACAAATTTATCATTATGTTTTTAGAGAGTAGTTATTTCATATTACAGCAATGTTAATCATCTTGTGTAAGATTGCTGTGTCGGCGTTATCAGTTGTTTGTATTTAAATTCATACAGGCACATGAGTCACTTTAAAATAAGTTCTCACATTAATGATTAATGTTACTCACCTTAAATTACATTAATGGACTGTTAATGGCTTTAATCTGAAGATTACGTACTTCCTGTTGTTTAATTGTTCGACCCTTGGTTCTAACCGAAACTGATCGATGTGACCTGGGTGTCTAGTATCACACACATTCACTCAAGCAGGCTCGAAAGCTCGGTCTGTCTGTCCTAGTGGACTGAATACCAACTTTGTCAGCGAGAGCGCACGTGAAGTCTGTTTCCCATTCTCAAACTCTCACCCGTGAATTCAGCTCTCAACGCGAGGCAGCAGCATCGAGAGACCATAAAGGTAATTACTTCTAGTACTGGTTTCAGCCAATCAATGAAAAACCAGAGTCGACAATTAATTGATGCCGTGAACAAGTGGAATGAAGACGGGGAGAGGGGCAGAGAAAGGGAAAATCCTGGATGATAAATCTATTAGAGGTTAAACGAGGCTTAAACTTTCCTTTCTCAGTAGACATAGCGAGAGGGAATCTTCGTGAAGTGTTGCGTGTGTCTGCACGCGGAACTTGTCGATGTGAGCCCGCGCAAATCTGTAAGAACAGCCGTAGGAAAAAACGATTGAAATCTGATTGGAGAGTTGATTATCACTTACAGTTTGAGGAGTTGCCGACCCTGCTAGTCCCTCCCACCTGGTGTTTGTGTCGGAGATTTCTCTGTGCCCCAATAGACAATGTTAAAACTTTGTAGATGAAAATAAGACGCGATTAGTGTCTTTAACCGCGCCCACCTTCTACTTATTTTCTTATTTACTGTCATTGATATTGTATTACGATGCCCCCACTATATGTACGACGTTGTGATGTGCCTTAGTACTTAAACAAACTATCATTGTATTATATTACCACACATCTTTGTATTTTCTTCTTGTTTCTTCCTATATTAATTTAATTCTCTTGAATATGCTGTTAGTGTTTTAATTTTAACAGCGAAAAGCCACAAGGTGTGATAGTCTTATAAAAGGTGGGAGTGGATTGATAACTTTGTGTTATTACGTTCCAGAGCTCTGGTAGCCAAATATATACTGTGTGACTTCATTCAGAAACTACTATCTTTGATCTGTAGAATGCGTGCGTACGACCAGTGCACTGCTTCTACATTGTGATAGAAATGCTACAATCTTTTATTTCATTCCCTGAGTACATTTTCAGACATCGATCATGATAAGTTGTATAATCTTAGCATTACCTGTCAGTGCTCTGGACAAGATAAGAAAGTGGGTTACAAGCCAGAGCAAAGCATGTGTTACGTATCCCTGCACTTTATAAGTTTTACTTGTTGCTTCTTCCTGGGAGTCAGTGTGGCAACACTAACATAGGTCAACCTTCTCCATGTATCTTTATCTTCAGCCATTCTTTGGGACTCTGTAAAGTCGAGACTTCTTCCTTCTTTGATGCTATCTTTCCCTCTCTTTTTCTATCTACCTCTCTCTCTCTCTCTCCATTACAGTTCATTAGAGAAAGATCTTTGCCAGGCCAGGCGATCATGATACGTAGCTAATTTTATTTTGCGTTTCTTCAAAATAGTCAAAAGATCATCATAAACTTTGATTACTTGTATCCTTTTGCAAACTTTTTCATTTGTGATAGGATCTAAATAAGACATGTCCACAACCTTACTATAACATGTCATATTGTCCAACTCAAAGCTATAGACATCTTATTGTTCACCTCAAAGCTATAGACATCTTATTGTTCAGCTCAAAGCTATAAACATCTTATTGTTTAGTTCAAAGGTATAGAAATCTTATTGTTCAACTCAAATCTATAGACATCTTATTGTTCAGTTCAAAGGTATAGAAATCTTATTGTTCAACTCAAATCTATAGACATCTTATTGTTCAGTTCAAAGATATAGAAATCTTATTGTTCAACTCAAAGCTACAGACATCTTATTGTTCAACTCAAAGTTATAAACATCTTATTGTTTAGCTCAAAGCTATAAACATCTTATCGTTCAGCTCAAAGCTATAGACATCATATTGTTCAGCTCAAAGTTATAGACATCTTATTGTCCAGCTCAAAGATATAGACTTCTTATTGTTCAGCTCAAGGCTATAGACATCTTATTGTTTAGCTCAAAGTTATATACATCTTATTGTTTAGCTCAAAGCTATAGACATCTTATTGTTCAGCTCAAAGGTATAGACATCTTATTGTTTAGCTCAAAGTTATAGACATCTTATTGTTTAGCTCAAAGCTATATACATCTTATTGTTCCGCTCAAAGCTATAGACATCTTATTGTTTAGCTCAAAGTTATAGACATCTTATTGTTTAGCTCAAAGCTATAGACATCTTATTGTTTAGCTCAACGTTATAGACATCTTATTGTTTAACTCACAGCTATCTTCATATATTGACCAAGATTGTAGATTGCACGATATTTAGCAGTCAGTTTGCCTCATCACAATACTATTCATCAGAGGTTTCTCTCCGTAGGGTGTTGATAAGAGGATACTTCTATTTGGTATGTCCGTTTCTGAGTCTAAACGTTCTTATTTGTTCTTCTGTATTGAGCTGGTAATGAGCATTATGTATCCGGTAATCCTGGTGTTAGCGGCGTAGAGGTCTACCCTACCAACGGAGGAGTAAGACGTCTCCTTTCCTACGCTAGTCTTCGGGACACCCTTGGGCAAGGCGGAGCTCCCGTTTAGCCCACCTATCAGGGTTATGTGAAGTCATTGAAGCAGGTGGTGTATGGTGTTGTTGGAGCAGCCGACAAGTAGTGCCGGTTATGGTCCCCACGCTGTGATGGCAGGCAGAGGATCTCATGTATAGAGACAATGACTGCGGTCTCCGCCTAGTACAGTCACTGCCAAGAAGGAAAGGAATGGCAAACTACCTTCTTATATTGCCTAGAATAATTATGTCAAAACACAACTTAATATCCACAGCTAACGACGTTAAAGGGGACTCCACAGCCACCTGGTCCGGTAGAGAGCGTCATGTGCTACAGGTGACACCCGATCGTCATCAAGCTACTGTATGCAAGATAAAAAATAAAGAGACACTAGAACTAGGAACTTGGAACATCATCATTCCAGGTTGGCAAACTAGAAAAGATCAGTCAAGAAATAAAGAGAATGAAATTGAACATCTTGGGACTATATGAAATGAAAAGGAAAGGAGCAGGATTATTACAACGCGACAGTGGAAATGTAATTTACTCTGGGGGAACCACACACGAAAGAGGAGTAGGTATCATGTTAGATAGAGAAAGAGGCAAAACTGAAAGGATTTTGGTGAGTGTCAGATATAATTCTGTTAGTAAAATTGAGAGGTAGACCAATGGATATCAACATAATTCAAACTTATGCACCAACAAGTAATAACGAAGAAGAAGACATTGACACTTTTTACAGCGAGCTAGAGATGACCATGAAACAGTGTAAACCCCAAGAAATAACTATTATATTACGGGGATCTCAGTGCAAAGATAGGAACAGCCTAAGTGCAAAATGTGACTGGGTGACGTGGCCTTGATGAGACAAATGTCAGAGGGGTGTCTCATGAGCCATATGACGAAAATATTACTAAGAATCATCATGAGACGCGAAAGAAACAAAATAAAACCAGAAATAAGTGAGGAGCAATATGTATTTGTGGAAGGAAAGGGCACCAATAATGTAATATACATCTTAAGAACATTGATAGAAAGAGCTATGGAGGTAAAGAAAGATCTATATATGTGTTTTATAGACCACACAAAGGCATTTGACAAAGTAAAGCATGTGGAAATAATCAATATGCTGGAGAAATTAAATATTGATGGTAAGGATCTGTGAGTCATTTAAAAAACATGTACTGGCAACAAACAGCAGCTATACGAATTAACAACCAAACAGAACAATTCCAATATATAAAGCAAGGAGTCAGACAATGCTGTGTTCTGTCACCGGATCTGTTTTCACTTTACAGCGAACATATTATGAGATCAATAGTAGACAAAAACGGAAGTGAAGCCAAAGGTCACAACATAAATAATTTGCGATATGCGGATGACACAGTCTTAAAGCAGAGACAGAGAATGAACTACAAGAAATGATAGACATAATAGTAAAAGAAAACAACAAAAATGGTCTCAGTCTGAATAGTAAGAAAACAGAAGTAATGGTCATATCAAAGAAACAATCATCTCCATCATGCAGCATAAAAATAAACAGGACAAATCTGAAACAAGTGCAACGCATAAAATACATGGGCACAATAATAACATCAGATGGAAGATGCCCCACAGAAATAAAAAGTAGAATAGCTCAGGCCAAAATAGCATTTCAGAAAATGAAAAATATCTAATGCAATAAATCAATGTCAAAAGAAATGAGAGAGAGAGAGAGAGAGAGAGAGAGAGAGAGAGTTCATCGGTACTATATAGAGCCAATTCTGACCTCTAGAAGCGAATCATGGACAGTAGACAAACAAATGAAAAGACTATTAGAGGCCATAGTGATGGGATTTTTCAGAAGAATGTTGAAAGTTCCCTGGATAGCCAAAAAGACCAATAAAGAAATTCTCAAAGAGGCCAACACAAAATGGAAGCTCCTAAAAAAACATCAGAAAGAAACAATCAACATTTTTTTCGGGAAAGTTGGAATACTTGGTTATAACTGGCAAAATAAAAAGAAAGAGATTGCGGACGACAAAAAGAGAAAATATTGGATAGACTGCTGTCATGGCATGGAAAACAGTCAACGACAGAACTGATACGATGCACAGAAGATAGTAGATTGTGGAAGGACATGATCGCCTACACCAACCGGTATGGCACATGATGACGATGAATCCTGGTGTTCTGTATTCACTTTATTCTTGTCGCTGTTGAAATATAGTGGCAAACATCTGATTAAGAAGCTACATAGTCAACCATTAATACTTAACAGTAATAAGCACCAACCTTGACATTATAATAATCTAAATGCTAATAATATATTATATATTACAATATATACTGAGAATATCTTTCTACTAGTCCGGTGCAGACATCAGGTCAAACCAGAACTGACAAAGATCCTACTCTATGTTCCCTTAATAGTGCTTAACACAGACTAACAATAGACAAAGGTATATCGGGGACGGGTTGGGGGGGGGGGGAAGCACAGAAATATGGTATAAATAAGAATGTTGAGAATACCACGAACATTTAATAAAATATACGAGAACATTCTGAAAGAGAGGAGACTTGGGGAAAACACCTTTGGGGAAAACACCTTTGATTCACGTCGTTTCACACGGAGATAACGTTATCACACATAGATCACGTCATCACACAGATATCACGTCATCACATAGATATCACGTCATGCACAGCTCGTTAGTAAAATAATCGTCAATATCATAGAACAACACTACGTGTTGTAGCAAAGGAACAATAAAATATGAACCTGTGTGTTTGTCATTACATTTGTCGATCTGTCCAGAACCTTCTTTGAGGGAGCATTGGAAGACGATGGGGTAGATAAAAGGTGAAAATAGATTGACAATACTAAAGACTGGGGAAGGAAGCTTTTGGCTAATCCCGAAAACTGACACACACGTGTGGAGATGAGGAGAGAAAAAAAACAGCGAGAACATCTCTTAGTCTCCAGAATGAATGGCCGGCAAATGTTCTCATATTCTTAGAAATGTTTCATGTAACATGAATGCCGGCAAATGTTCTCATGTTCCTAGCAATGTTTCCTGTAACAAGAATGACCAGCAAATGTTCTCATGTTCCTAGCAATGTTTTCTGTAACAATAATGACCAACAAATGTTCTCATGTTCCTAGCAATGTTTTCTGTAACAAGAATGACCAGCAAATGTTCTCATGTTCCTAGCAATGTTTCCTGTAACAAGAATGACCAGCAAATGTTCTCATGTTCCTAGCAATGTTTCCTGTAACAAGAATGGCTAGCAAATGTTCTCATGTTCGTAGCAATGTTTTCTGTAACAAGAATGACCAGCAAATGTTCTCATGTTCCTAGAAATGTTTCCTGTAACAAGAATGGCTAGCAAATGTTCTCATGTTCGTAGCAATGTTTTCTGTAACAAGAATGACCAGCAAATGTTCTCATGTTCCTAGAAATGTTTCCTGTAACAAGAATGGCCAGCAAATGTTCTCATGTTCCTAACAATGTTTCCTGTAACAAGAATGGCCAGCAAATGTTCTCATGTTCCTAGCAATGTTTCCTGTAACAAGAATGGCCAGCAAATGTTCTCATGTTCCTAGCAATGTTTCCTGTAACAAGAATGGCCAGCAAATGTTCTCATGTTCCTAGCAATGTTTCCTGTAACATGAATGACCAGCAAATGTTCTCATGTTCCTAGCAATGTTTCCTGTAACAAGAATGGCCAGCAAATGTTCTCATGTTCCTAGCAATGCTTCCTGTAACAAGAATGGCCAGCAAATGTTCTCATGTTCCTAGCAATGTTTCCTGTAACAAAAATGGCCAGCAAATGTTCTCATGTTCCTAGCAATGTTTCCTGTAACAAGAATGGCCAGCAAATGTTCTCATGTCCCTAGCAATGTTTCCTGTAACAAGAATGGCCAGCAAATGTTCTCATGTTCCTAGAAATGTTTCCTGTAACAAGAATGGCCAGCAAATGTTCTCATGTTCCTAGCAATGTTTCCTGTAACAAGAATGGCCAGCAAATGTTCTCATGTTCCTAGCAATGTTTCCTGTAACAAGAATGGCCACCAAATGTTCTCATGTTCCTAGCAATGTTTCCTGTAACAAGAATGGCCAGCAAATGTTCTCATGTTCCTAGAAATGTTTCCTGTAACAAGAATGGCCAGCAAATGTTCTCATGTTATTTAGCAATGTTTCCTGTAACAAGAATGGCCAGCAAATGTTCTCATGTTATTTAGCAATGTTTCCTGTAACAAGAATGGCCAGCAAATGTTCTCATGTTATTTAGCAATGTTTCCCGTAACAAGAATGGCCAGCAAATGTTCTCATGTTATTTAGCAATGTTTCCTGTAACAAGAATGGCCAGCAAATGTTCTCATGTTATTTAGCAATGTTTCCTGTAACAAGAATGGCCAGCAAATGTTCTCATGTTATTTAGCAATGTTTCCTGTAACAAGAATGGCCAGCAAATGTTCTCATGTTCCTAGCAATGTTTCCTGTAACATGAATGCCGCCAAATGTTCTCATGTTCCTAGCAATGTTTCCTGTAACAAGAATGGCCAGCAAATGTTCTCATGTTCCTAGCAATGTTTCCTGTAACAAGAATGGCCAGCAAATGTTCTCATGTTCCTAGCAATGTTTCCTGTAACATGAATGCCGCCAAATGTTCTCATGTTCCTAGCAATGTTTCCTGTAACATGAATGCCGCCAAATGTTCTCATGTTCCTAGCAATGTTTCCTGTAACATGAATGCCGCCAAATGTTCTCATGTTCCTAGCAATGTTTCCTGTAACAAGAATGACCAGCAAATGTTCTCATGTTCCTAACAATGTTTCGTGTAACGAGAACGGCCACTACCTTGAGAGGTCTATGCGAACCAGTGCAGAATCAAATAATGACATTCAACTTATTGTGTCTGCTGGGTGGGTGGAATGTCTGTACTGTTGTAGAATAAAGGCCACATGTTCAGTGAGGTGGGCACGCGGTGTTCAGGTCACAGCTTTTATTTCACCTCTCCCATCCCTCCAAATATTTTTTTTTTTTTAATTGCTGGAACCACCGTCCATCTTATTTGTTGAACTGCAATGGGTGTATCGATTTGGTTACCATCTCTCCCAAGTTAAAATAAAAATAGATATACAATAATTGCAATGGAAACTCCGTGTACTAAAAACTATTCATGTTAGTATTTGTGTACAATGAGAGCCACTTCTTAATTATATACCTTTGCTTTAATATTTAAGAAGAAAATAATTTCTTAATTCGTCAAAAAAACGTGGGTCTGTAATCTCACTGTCTAGATTTTGATATCGTTTCTGTTTAAACTCATATACATCTGCAGCACTGAGTAGTTGTTTGCTCAACATTTGGTTCACAGAAAATGTCTTTCGGCTCGAGAGTCGTCAGTCACGTGTCGGTAGAAAGAGCATGGGTCATGTGTCCAACTCTGTGCATCCTGGGAAGTGTTGCAAAGGCAAATATTTGCCATTCTGAGCGCTGCAGAAACCATTAATTTTCCGTGTGTCAGTATTGGCAAGGTCTCCCGTTTGAGTGGGAATGTTAGCCACAGAGCTAGAGAGCCACATATAAGGGCTGTAATAATATCAGGGGCATAACTTATCTTGTAATAGTGAGCCACAATTAAGGGCTATAATAATATCAGGGGCTTGACTTATCTTGTAATAGTGAGCCACAATTAAGGGCTATAATAATATCAGGGGCTTGACTTATCTTGTAATAGTGAGCCACAATTAAGGGCTATAATAATATCAGGGGCATGACTTATCTTGTAATAGTGAGCCACAATTAAGGGCTATAATAATATCAGGGACATGACTTATCTTTTAATAGTGAGCCACAATTAAGGGCTATAATAATATCAGGGGCATGATTTATTTTGTAATAGTGAGCCACAATTAAGGGCTATAATAATATCAGGGGCATGACTTATCTTTTAATAGTGAGCCACAAATTACAAACTAATTAAAACGTACTGCTTATGTAAGGAGATTTTTGTGTTATTTGCGCGTCAGCATCATTGCACTCCGAACATGTCCACAGCTGCTCAGATCCTCTCCTCAGCCAGGTTCTGCCGTGTCCATCGACTGACTCATCTCAAGCACAAACAGTGTACCTATTGCAAAAACATAAATTATGCTCATTCCAAATACAATCATTCTACTCAAACCAAACACAATGATTGTATTCGTCCCAAAGAGTCCTGTTGGAGAACAAAGAAAATCTTAATGAGGCCAACACACAAAGTCTGCGACTTCTAATGCACTTAACGAAGAAGCAACTAATTAACTTTTATTATCACGTTTACGGGGAAAGGAAATTAGCAAATATAGACAACAAACAAAATACTGGGAACAAGAGACCGTGGATGACAGAGAGCGGAGATTTTTGAATTCTTGACACTGTTGAAGGGAGATGGTCTCAAAAGAACTGACGTACCTCGTTCTGCAGACTTGAGATTATTATGACAAGATTTCATTGCGAACGTTAGCCGGCACGGCGCATAATAATGAGGAAAAGAATGCTACAAACAGCAACAACATAAATGGGACACGTGCAAATGTTCGATTATTCTGAAATGTGTGGGCACTTTAATAACATCCGACGGTGAGTGTAATTCAGAATAAAGATGTGAAGAGTTCTAGCAAAACACATCAAAAAGTTGTCAACACGAAGAGAGCGATGTATAGTGCAAATTTAGACATGTGAAATGAGATCACAGACAATGCAAAAAACAAATAGGAATATTACAGATGGTCACAAACATGTGATTTCATTGGATAATGTCGAACGACAAATGAGCAGTTTAAAGGTCTAATGAGGATCTCTCCAGAGACACCCGCAAGCAAAGAATACCTCTCGCATGGGAAAGAGGCAGCCATTTTTGGGTGTGGTTTAAGGTTAATGATTAATTGGTTGAGGCTGAAAAGGAAGGAGAAAGTGGGAAGGGGAAGGGGGTCTTAGGAGAGTTTGGGTGGGCAGGCTAAAAAGGGGGACATGAATAAAAATGGGTGGGGGTTATATTGACGTACACATGAATGAAAACCACAATTTGGTAAAAAAAAAAAAAGAATTAATATCAATATATGGAACCATAAAGACTAAGAAAGAGAGAATGATGTAAACAATAAGAGAGTGTGTGAGAGAAAGAGAGACTTAAACAGAAAAAGAACATGAGAGAGCATTAAAGGAATTATGAAAAACACAGCTATGGATGGCAGTTATTATTCCTACCGATTATAAATAGTCATTGACACATGCAGTGTTCACTATTGTCACAATACAAGATGTTTATTTCCTCAATTCCACGTGTCTCTTATCCTCTAAGTGGCTAAAAAAAAAATCTTAAATGCATTTTATTAAATCGCAGTTTTTAATCTGGTCTTCCTGTAGGGCACAGATCAACGAGATCTCTTAAGACAGCTATCTTGCCCTGGTCAACCTGCTCCACTTCTCTTTACATCATTCCCCCTTCCGTCTCCTTCTCTTCCTCTTTTCTCTCCATTCTCAAGCAGTTTAAAATCAAATCTTTCCGCTAAAAGCCTTCTCAACAATGTTTTTATATCCCTTCTCCATTTTGTCTCCATTTTCCTTCTTCTCGGAGACATCAATCTCTTCCCTGCACATCTTCTCTTGCCCCCGGACAACCCTATCCCAATCAATTGCTATAAAGTTAATAATTAAATCTTTCCCTACCACTCAAACCAAGTCCAATATTGTCTCTCCACCCCGCAGCGGCCTCTGTTCATCACCCTTCCCTCTAAACGAAAAAAAAAATATTAACAGTAACAAAAAACCGAATTGAAAAGCTGCCGACCGCTCGGGACCGATTAAATTCGGAAGAAAGGCCACCCTGTCGCCAAAGCTTTCTTCTCTCTCCCAAGCAGACGCAAGCACGGAGCAATGGAAATTAGCTCGGAAAATTTAGCTATTAGCCACCGATCTAAGCAATCTATCGCGGGAGATACCGTCTGCAGGCGTTTAATAAAGATAGGCCGTGCCGTGATCGCAAACCCGGGCCCAATCGCGGCTGTTACAAGCCTCTACCACGACGTCGCCGCTATGGGCTGGGTGCAATTCTTGCTGGTACTGATTGATTTCCGCCCTTTCAAACACCAGACAGGGAATAATGGTTTGTGCTTGACGCTGCGTCTAATTTGTCTGTCATCATTTTTCCTGATATTATTTATTTCAGCTTAATATGAGCACCCTCCTCTTTTCCTCTCTTTCTTTGTTTTTCTTCTATCTCTGGGACAACTCAGCAGTGTTTAGGTGTGGACGATTGGCCGAAACGAAAATGTATAAACGTTCATTTAAAAAAAAAAGAAATATAAAAACAAAAACAAAGATAAAAGAATATGTTTTATAAAGATTCCTTTCTTTAACTATGAACATATGCCTACTGCTCGTATTCTTGTCATAACCTTCTTTTACTCCCGTCGTCTTCTTTCTTTTCATGGTCTTTGTTCCCTATCTTTAACGCTATCTTTATAATATATCTTTAATTTTTGTTCTCTCACCCTCTCTCTCCCTCTCTCTTTCTTTCTCACTATTCTTATTATCTCTTCTCACTTCATATTGTTTCCTTCTTCGCTTAGATTTCAGCGTGGAGGAAAAATTAGTTTGGAGAGATTTTCTTTCTTTCTTTCTTTCTTTCTTTCTTTCTTGCTCTTAGATTTACCTCTTCAGCTATAACGTGTTCTAGTATTTCTTGTGTTGAATCTCTCCATCTTTTTTTATACGACGTTCGCTTCGTCTGTCGTTGCGATTGTTGATAACTAGTTCACTAAACACAAATAATTATTTATCCCCAAATGTATTCTAATGTGTGTGCTCTTTTGTCGAATATGTAGATATACTTCATAATCCATGTCCGTCTTTTAATCAGTGATCTTTTGTTTGTTTGTGTATATGTTAGTTTACTCAACAGTTTTTTTTTTTTTTTTTAATATTGAAGGATTGGTCTATTGGCTAGTTATTGATCTGGAAACCTATGAACTCCTTCCTTTTGGCTCAGAACCATATGATATGGCCTTTCTTTTAGCTGATGTTTCTGTTGATTATCTGGTCAGAAAATTGACTGTCGAATCAATAGGAGACACAAGTTCGCATCTAAACTCTCTTCCTTAGCCCAAGTCAGGGTTCACAGCTCTCATTACCCGCCACCAGTCCATTGTTGTTCGAGCCGAATTTTTCTATGGCCCCAGACAAATAACTATATTTTAAGGCAAATGGATCGTCGCTTTCTGAGCCATTATGACCTAACAACGGGTTTCAGTCACAAGAAAACTTAAAATTACCCCCCCCACCTTTTCCCCACCTACCTTTCTCTTGCACAATGCAACACAATTCTTGTTCCTTCTCGATCACAGGGAGTGATTGCAAATTAATAAGTAAAATAGTAAAGGCCGGAGTTACGTCACCTGGTGTATATATAGATAATTTGAAGTTAGGGTGCTTGTTGTTTACAGACCTTCAACACATTATAATTAGGGTAACATGGTCAGTATTACGCCAGTGCCGCTTTTTTGTCCCACAAACAATACCTTACCCATTTAAGGCTGGGTGAACCTTGAAGCTGTGAAGCTCTTGTCCTTAGTAGTCCAGTTCACTGATCACTGAACTATCGCGGCCCCATATTAATAAATGGAGCACACATTTATACAGCTGGATTGCTGGTCAAATTGTGGGACACAAAACCTCATAATATGTCAAACCTCTAGTCATCATCCCGCAGCACAGTGTTAGGTCCGATAGGGAACGGTCTTCGAGTGCTTTATTTCTCTCTCTTCATTACTTGCACTCACGTATACGTCTGTTTCTTATCTCCTTTTGTTAAAAATAATCTCTGTGACTAACATTTAAATATCTAATCTATCTTCCTGTCTGCATTTTTCACTATGCAGAATCTTGAATGTCTGTCTTGATTGTGTCTGTCTCTTTATTAATGTCTGCCTTTTTTGCAATATCTGTCTTCTTAATTATGTATACGAAAAGATCCGTCTTCTCATGTATCTCTATATTCTTTGCTTTATCTGTGTTTTCCTTTATATCTGCCTACTTTGCGATGTCTGTCTTCTGCTGTATGCTTGTCCACTTAACTATACATTTTTTCTCAAATATGTCTGCCTTATTCGATGCGTTTGCCTTTACAAATATGGTTTCCTTTATTCGATACTTTTGTTTTCTATATATGTCTACTCTCGTATTTATGCCACTGGGTAGTTCTGTTTATCTTCTAAACCTTTAATCGTCCATATATGTGACTTCTTCCCTACGTCTATCTCCCATAAACCACGTGGGTTTCTAACATCAGCCTTCTAAACTTCTTTACACGTACATGTACTACATGATCGTCATCATATCAGTCGAGAAATGCTTATTATAGCAAGCACACTGTTCTGTTGTCTTATTGCACTGGATAACAGAGCACGACCTCCTTTTCACTGGCGGAAATCAATGTTGAATCGCAAAATAAAATCACTTATAGATTATAATAAAAAGAAAACTAATATTGAATTGATATCTCAGATATATTCTTCTTGCAAATGTTATAACACTGACGTGCCATAATGTAAGACACGGTATTTGTGCAAAGTAACATTCATTATAATAGAAATATTGAGCAATGTAACAACCAATTCATATTACTATAAAATATATCTTGAAAAAAATATACAATAAAAGAAAAGGAAGCAAGATATTCTATATGTCTAAACCCAATGTCCGTGTCTATCTCTACGCCAGACTGGTCTATAACTGACGTCACCTGCATGTTTACCATATCCCCTCTATGTGCCATATCTTCCCTATTTGTTCATCGCTTTTCTGCTTGCTCCGTTATGACTGACGTCACCTGCATGTTTACCATACACATTGTATGTGCCATACCCTCTCAATGTCTGCATTTTCATCACTTCACTGTTCCAATTTTCCCTCCACTATTGTTATGTACATGTGCACCTTTTAAAGAACCGAACACATTCTCAAACAGCTCATTATCACAGTCTGGGCAACCGACAAGAATAATAAACTTCCATCATTTATTGTCAATGATTGGCACAAATCACGTGATTAAACAACTCACTCTGCCCATGAACGGGATTCGCTGTTTTACCATTTTGCCCTTTTCTGACAATCTCCCATCGCGCCTCCAGCTTTTATTTTCTCCTAAAAGCTAAACATTTTCTCTAGATCTCTTGTGTCATTTTCTGAAGCCTCTACACCCCGTATATTAAATCTATCAATATATTCACGAACCGTCTTCATTGTCACTTGCTTGTCTCTCCCTACATGATTAATGCTGCGGGTGATCAAATTCCACCTATCCTTTCTTTTACTAACGTTTAGAGATAGGGGCTTTTTGGAGTCCCTGATTTGCAAGGAGTCGCAAGGGTCCAATTTAGAACGCGCCATAGCGGGCCGCAGACGTCTAGCGATCTGTTTTCTGGGTCCCAGCTAATGGTTTTACCGTCAGTGATCTCCGGAATAATTGATCCCTGGGAGATTCAAGTTTGCATCCTAATACCGCCTGATGGCCGATTGAGATCGAATCGCTGAGACTGTTGTTGGAATTAGCCGAGAGACCGCTTTCGAAAGTGTTTAGGAAAAATAGGAGAAAGTTTCTGTTTAAAGAAGAAGAGATGGAGTTGGTAACGGAGATTAAAACTGATGAGAGAGCGAGGGATTTAACTGAGAGGGTGGTAAATTTGATGAATGAGTGCTGGAATGAATAGAGAGGGTGGTAAATTTGATGAGTGAGTAGGGAAATGAGTAGCGAGGGTGAATTTGATGAGTGAGTAGGGAAATGAGTAGCGAAGGTGAATTTGATGAGTGAGTAGGGAAATGAGTAGCGAAGGTGAATTTGATGAGTGAGTAGGGAAATGAGTAGCAAAATGAGTAGCGAAGGTGAATTTGATGAGTGAGTAGGGAAATGAGTAGCAAAATGAGTAGCGAAGGTGAATTTGATGAGTGAGTAGGGAAATGAGTAGCGAAGGTGAATTTGATGAGTGAGTAGGGAAATGAGTAGCAAAATGAGTAGCAAAATGAGTAGCAAAATGAGTAGCGAAGGGGAATTTGATGAGTGAGTGAGGAAATGAGTAGCGAGGGTGAAAGTGATGAATGCGTAGGGAAATGAGTAGCGAGGGTGAATTTGATGAGAACGGAAATGAGAATGGATGGTGAATTTGATGAATAAGAAAGGAAATGAGTAGCGATGGTGAATTTGATGAATGAGTAGGAAAATGAGTAGCGAGGGTGAATTTGATGAATGAGTAGGAAAATGAGTAGCGATGGTGAATTTGATGAATGAGTAGGAAAATGAGTAGCGAGGGTGAATTTGATCAGTGAGTAGGGAAATGAGTAGCGAGGGTGAATTTGATGAGTGAGTTGGGAAATGAGTAGCGAGGGTAAATTGGATGCGTGAATAGGAAAATTAGTAGTGATGGTGAATTTGAGAGTGAAATGGAGTATGAATAGTGAGAGTAAATTTAGTGAATAAGTTTGAACAATGAATGACGAAGGTAAATTTGATGACTGGCTAGATGAATACGTGAAAGGGTAAAATTGAATTGCAAATAGGGAAATGAGTAGAAAGGGTAATTTGATGAGTGAGTAGAGGAATGAGTTGACATGACAAACTTGATTAGCAAGTAGAAGAATGAATAGAAATGGTAAATGTGATGAGTAGGCAAGGGAATAAGTAGAGAAGTTAAATGTGATCAGTGTGTAGAGAAATAAGTAGTTTACGGTAAAATTGATGAGTGGATACATAAAACATAGTTAAAAGTAAATTTGATGAGTGGGTGAATAGAGTAAATTTAATGAGTGGGTAAGACAATAAGTGGCCACAAGTAAATTTGATGAACGAGTAAGAAAGAGGTATCTGAGGGTGAATTTGATGAGTAAAAGAATGTGTGGCAGGGTAAATTTGATGAGTGTATAGGATAATATGCAGCTGAAGGGTAAATTTGATGAGTGTGCAAAAGAATAATAAGACAATTTGATAAATGGGTAGAGATGACACATTTGATGAGTGGGTAAGAGAATAAGTAACTTAGGGTAAATGTAACGTGAGAAAGTAGAGAAATGAGTGGCTGTGATTTAATCCTATGACAGAAAACAGTCATAGACCTGAATTAGTGTTGGTTTGGATTGCCGCGTATAATTGCTCTAAACATAGTGATATTAAAGAAAACTATTAGCGTAGCGCTTAGAAGAGTCGCTGTAGGTCAGTGATAAGTGAACTAAACTAATAAGAGGTCATGACCGACGTCTTTCAGATTCATCCTGTCTTAATTGGTTACTGAAGTTTCCTGGGAAAGATAGTGTGCACTTCCGTAATTAATAACAAAAATAATGTATCGAAAGTATATTAAAAATAGGGACACTAAAACAATATTCTTTATACGCCATCAGATAGTGTCACGGAGTTGTTTCTTCTTTGTCTCGTCTTATTACTTTATTCACTAAATTTGGTCTGTCCGGAAAAGGTTGCAGTAGGAGGAAAAAATGGGGGAGGGTAGGGGTGGTATGGCTACCGTAGCCCACATGGTGAGAGGAGAAAAGAATAGAGCCACTGTAACCTGCCACGCTTGTCGTAAGAGGCGACTAAGGAGGTTAGAAATCGTCGCCTTTGCTGCGAGTAGGACGTGCGCGGAGTGACCTTGTCAACAGAATTTACCGATGTATTTTGGAAAACGCCGTGACAATTCGTGGAGTTCCTGACTGCAATGAAACTGGTTCATTGCTTAGGGTACAACGAGGGGTGGGGGATGATAAGAGGTAGGAGGAGCATAATTAAAGTCAACGAAATAAGACTATGTTTATGATACAGATGCCGCGTATTGTATATGTTAAAGTAGAGTCTTACTTACACCCAACCGGACACTGATAAGAAAGGAATATCCTGCTATCACTGGTGATCGTTCCTAAGTCGACCTGCTCGATGAAAAACCAGTTTCATTCTATCGACAACCCACTCACTTGGAGAGCACGGTGTCTTTGTGGTTAGTGCACTCGTCTGCCGACCTGGAAGTTCGGTGTTCTAATGCAACTACAATGCCAAGACGCTCTACCAGCAATTGAGCTGAGTGCAGTCAGCGACCCACTGCTGAGCTGAGCGTAGTCAGCAACACACTGCTGAGCTGTCCGTAGTCAGCGACCCATTGCTGAGCTAGGTGCAGTCAGCGACCCGTTGTGAGCTGAGTGCAGTCAGCGACTCATTGTTTAGCTGAGTGCAGTCAGCGACCCACTGCTAAGCTGAGTGCAGTCAGCGACCCATTGTTGAGCTGAGTGTAGTCAGCGACCTACCTGCTGAGCTGAGTGCAGTCAGCGAGCTACCTGCTGAACTGAGTGCAGTCAGCGGCCTACCTGCTGAGCTGAGTGCAGTCAGCGACCTACCTGCTGAGCTGAGTGCAGTCAGCGACCTACCTGCTGAGCTGAGTGCAGTCAGCGACCTACCTGCTGAGCTGAGGGCAGTCAGCGACCTACCTGCTGAGCTGAGTGCAGTCAGCGACCTACCTGCTGAGCTGAGTGCAGTCAGCGACCTACCTGCTGAGCTGAAGAAGACTGCTTCACCTCCCAGTGATGTTCCTGGAAACAGACAATCCAGTCTGGCCAAGCGAGTAGTGATCGAAGAGGGAAGACAACCCAGTGTAATAAAAAACACCGTGCTGAAGTCTGATGTGTTGGGCCGAAAGAAAGAAATATCGCAGCCTAGCTGCAAACCACAACACACCACATCTACGCCCACTTATCGTCCTTTCTTTTTTCTTTTTTTTCCTTGTTCTTTTTTTTTTTTTGCGTTCACCAGCTTTCACCTCTGACGATGACCCTAGAGACTAGTAACTGAATTTTTGCGTGTTATTCCATTTTTCCATGGCAGCCATGTGCACAATGGTCCCTCGCCGGACAGGCAGATAACTCCGTCTTCGGAGGTAGTCATATTTTTTTCGTCGATGAGTAATTGACGTTTCAAGCCGCGACTCACTGCTGAGACCAGGGGTGGTTACCGCAGAGAGAAATCATAAATAAAAATTCCAACTGGTTCAGCCGGGATTTGAACTCACAACCTTTCTGTCTCTAGGCCAGCGTCATGCCTCGAGATCAACAAGTCCCCATCGTCCTTTCTAGCATGGATGACGAAAAAGAAAATTTTCTGTTAGCGGTCGTCGAATCAACGTTAGAAAGATAAAGACGCAAATAAATGCAAGTTAATACACATATTTGTTTTTTGCCTAAAAGACTCTAAAAGCTAAAAAAAAGACCAACGAGGAAATTCCTAAAGAGGCCAACCCTTTTGGGAGCTCATATGAAACACCAGAAAGAAAATATCAAAATTTGTTTGGCACATCATGAGAAGAGGAAAGTTGGAATACTTGGTTACAACTTGCAAATTACAGGGAGAGATCGTGGACGACAAAGAGAGAAAATACTGGATAGCTTGGTATCATGGCATGGAAAACAGTCAACAACAGAATTGATACGATGTATAGAAGATTGTGGAGGGACATGATCGCCTACGCCAACTGGTATGGCACATGCTGATGATGATGATGATGATGATGATGATGATGATGATGATGAAAAGGCTTTCAAGACCCATCAGCCTCTTTAAATTTGTACCAGAGATATTCTCATGGAAAGAAAGGCAACGGTAACGGGAAATGGATACCTCTACTTCGTGAAGTTGTGCCTTAGTACAATAAAACTTCATTACCCAATATTAATTGCTATAAGACTACATTTACCTTACCCACTCAATAGAGGAATTAGTAACTTCGGGCAAATGTAATAAGTTGGTAGACGACAATCAAAAGTAACTTCAGACGAAGTTACGCTGTTATAGGCCGTGATGCGCTGCTATAGGCTGTGATACGCTGCTATACGCTGTGATACGCTGCTATACCCTGCTATACGCTGTGATACGCTACTATACGCTGTGATACGTTGCGATTATCTGTGATACGCTGTGATACGTTGCTATAAGCTGTGATACGTTACCATAAGCTGTGATACGCTGTGATACGTTGCCATACGCTGTGATAAGCTGCTATAAGCTGTAATACGCTTTCTATACGCTGCTATAAGCAGTGATAAGCTGATATAAGCTGTGATACGCTTTCTATACGCTGCTATAAGCTGCTATGAAAAAGAATGGAGTAGCTTTAAACAAATCCGATGAGTAGATGAACATAAAATGTAACATTCAGTGAGTAGATGAACATAAAATGTAACATTCAGCGAGTAGATGAATATAAAATGTAACATTCAGTGAGTAGATGAATATAAAATGTAACATTCAGTGAGTAGATGAATATAAAATGTAACATTCAGCGAGTAGATGAACATAAAATGTAATATTCAGCGAGTAGATGACCATAAACTGTAACATTCAGCGAGTAGATGAACATAAACTGTAACATTCAGTGAGTAGATGAACATAAACTGTAACATTCAGTGAGTAGATGAACATAAAATGTAACATTCAGTGAGTAGATTAACATAAAATGTAACATTCAACGAGTAGATGAACATAAACTGTAACATTCAGTGAGGAGATGAACATAAAATGTAACATTCAACAAGTAGATGAACATAAAATGAAACATTCAGCGAGTAGATGAACATAAAATGTAACATTCAACGAGTATATGAACATAAAATGTCACATTCAGTGAGTAGATTAACATAAAATGTAACATTCAACGAGTAGATGAACATAAAATGTAACATTCCGCGAGTAGATGAACATAAAATGTAACATTCAGCGAGTAGATGAACATAAAGTGTAACATTCAGCGAGTAGATGAACATAAAATGTAACATTCGTGAATAGATGAACATAAAATGTAACATTCAGTGAGTAGATGAATATAAAATATAACATTCAGTGAGTAGATGAACATAAAATGTAACATTCAGTGAGTAGATGGACATAAAATGTAACATTCAGTGAGTAGATGAACATAAAATGTAACATTCAGTGAGTAGATGAACATAAAATGTAACATTCAGTGAGTAGATGAACATAAAATGTAACATTCAGCGAGTAGATGAACATAAAATGTAACATTCAGCGAGTAGATGAATATAAAATGTAACATTCAGCGAGTAGATGAACATAAAATGTAGCATTCAGTGAGTAGATGAACATAAAATGTAACATTCAGTGAGTAGATTAACATAAAATGTAACATTCAGCGAGTAGATGAACATAAAATGTAACATTCAGTGAGTAGATGAACATAAAACATTCAGTGAGTAGATGAACATAAACTGTAACATTCAGTGAGTAGATGAACATAAACTGTAACATTCAGCGAGTAGATGAACATAAAATGTAACATTCAGTGAGTAGATGAACATAAAATGTAACATTCAGTGAGTAGATGAACATAAAATGTAACATTCAGTGAGTAGATGAACATAAAATGTAACATTCAGTGAGTAGATGAACATAAAATGTAACATTCAGTGAGTACATGAACATAAAATGTAACATTCAACGAGTAAATGAACATAAACTGTAACATTCAGCGAGTAGATGAACATAAAATGTAACATTCAACGAGTAGATGAACATAATATGTAACATTCAGTGAGTAGATGAACATAAAATGTAACATTCAACGAGTAGATGAACATAAAATGTAACATTCAGTGAGTAGATGAACATAAAATGTAAGATTGAACGAGTAGATGAACATAAAATGTAACATTCGTGATTAGATGAACATAACTGTAACATTCAATGAGTAGATGAACATAAAATGTAACATTCAGTGAGTAGATGAACATAAAATGTAACATTCAGTGAGTAGATGAACATAAAATGTAAGATTGAACGAGTAGATGAACATAAAATGTAACATTCGTGAGTAGATGAATATAAAATGCAACATTCAGTGAGTAGATGAATATAAAATGTAACATTCAGTGAGTAGATGAACATAAAATGTAACATTCAGTGAGGAGATGAACATAAAATGTAAGATTGAACGAGTAGATGAACATAAAATGTAACATTCGTGAGTAGATGAATATAAAATGTAACATTCAGTGAGTAGATGAATATAAAATGTAACATTCAGTGAGTAGATGAACATAAAATGTAACATTCAGTGAGTAGATGAACATAAAATATAACATTCAGTGAGCAGATGAACATAAAATGAAACATTCAGTGAGTAGATGAACATACAATGTAATATTCAGTGAGTAGATGAACAAAAACTGTAACATTCAACGAGTAGATGAACATAAAATGTAACATTCAGTGAGGAGATGAACATAAACTGTAACTTTGGACAATTCTGACAATCTGGTAGAAAAAAAAAAGCTTGTAGCTACAGGTCAATGTAATGAATTGACAGATACAATTAAGAAGGGTAGACGTATGAAACACGTAGGTAGAATCGTGGTACTCTACGTCAGCGAGTATAGAAGACAAAGAAGAAAATTAAGAAGATGATGATAACAATGATGACAAAGGGGGGGGGGGGGGGTTTAGACCTAATGTTACGCAAATTCAACACTGTATTTGTTACCAGCAGCGCGCCACAATATATTAAAGCAGTTCTAAAAACAAAGATGAATAAATTATCATTTGCCCTCTCTAGCCCGATGGGAAATTAAACATACTGAAATAAACTCAGCTTAACGGCCATTTTTTAGCTACCAGACGCTACTGTGTCTACTCTCCAGTTTGTGCAGTGGAAAAGAAAAGAACGAAGATTGTGGAGGACGACGGGAAAGCACCATATCTGTTTTTTAATGACACGAACAACATGGGGAACATGGCAGCGTTCTGGTAATGAATGCAAACGACGAATTTACCGGCTTATTTTACTTCCAAATTGGCCCCGTGAGATTGATTGTAACTTTCGTGCCGCAAGTTTCTAGCGAATGAGCCCCAAGGTTCCAGCCATTTGTTAGATGGTCTTAGCTTGTTTGTGATATTCTAGAGAATATCGCTCAAGACGCAGCATTGTCTAGAAGCAGGGGCGTGACTAAGGTATTTGACACTCTAGTCGACTCTTGTTTTAATAAAACAATAGGTTTCTAAGCTGGTGTTGAAATGAAAGGTGTTTTGTCGAGAACTAACGGGTTCCATTTTAGTTCGGGTTGTCTGTTCTTCTTTATGTTTTCTGCTACTACATGTTTGAAGATTTTTTTTCTGAGAGTTGTAAAAAAAAAACACTTTTTTTTGTAAATAAATAAGTCAAGTCTTTTTTTCAATGACCAGAGACAAATCCTTTGTCTAGACACACTTAACATGGTTTTCCTTCAAGTACCATCACTAAGAAACTTCTTCAACCACAATTGCCAATAATCTGCTTCAACTACCATTACCAAGAATCTCCCATAAACACAATTATCAAGAAACCTCTCGTACCATAATTACCAAGAATCTCCCACAACCACAATTACCAAGAAACTTCTTCAATCACAATTGCCAAGAATCTGCTTCAACTACCATTACCAAGAATCTCCCATAAACACAATTATCAAGAAACCTCTCGTATCATAATTACCAAGAATCTCCCACAACCACAATTACCAAGAAACTTCTTCAACCACAATTGCCAAGAATCTCATTCAACTACCATTACCAAGAATCTCCCACAACTACAATTACCAAGAAACCTCTTCAACCACAATTACCAAGAATCTCCCACAACCACAAATCACAAAAAACTTCTCCACCCACAATTGCCAAGAGTTATTGAGTTATTTTCGGGTCATCATCATTATACTCCGAACATGTCCATAGGTGCTCAGATCCCCTCCTCAGAAATTTGATTGAATGGAAGAAGAGGTCACCATTATCATTGAATTGCCAAGAATCTCCTTCAACTACCTTCTTCTTCTTTTTTCTTTCCTCATTTGCCTTTCAGCGTCGATGTGAGATATAATTTACGGTCTTTTGCTCTTCTATTCGCTTCTGCTGCTGTTATGTTTCCTAGTGCTTCTTCAACAACCATTACCAAGAATCTCCCACAACAACCATTACCAAGAATCTCCAACAACCACAATTGCCAAGAGTCTTCTCCATCAGTCATCCTCAACTTGTCTTTTCTGTTACAATTCTGCACATCAGAGTTTGCTCTTTCTTGTTTCCTCTCGAGTATAACCTTGTCTTTTACATCAAAGTCCGTTTTTTTTTCCAATTCACATGAAGTTGCATATTTCTTTAGGCTACACGACACGAGTTGTTTCTTTAGTCAAGATGTGTTTGATGTTTTCTTTGTTCTGCTAAGTAACTTGTTCACTTAGCTTCCGATACACGGAGTAGGATATCGGTGCACTGAAACACCAGAGAAATTTTATATTTACTGTAACATGTTCAACTGTCCTAATAGTGTTGCCACTGAGTTTCTGGGTCTGAGTTTACATATGCATAAATGTCAGACTGACATACAGATGGACGGACGGACGGACAGTCAGACAGACAGACAGGACAGACAGACAGGCATACAGACAGACAAATAGACAGATAGACAGATAGACAGATAGACAGACAGATAGATAGATAGATAGATAGATAGATAGATAGATAGATAGATAGATAGATAGATAGATAGATAGATAGATAGATAGATAGATAGATAGATAGATAGATAGATAGATAGATAGATAGATAGATAGATAGATAGATAGATAGATAGATAGATAGATAGATAGATAGATAGATAGATAGATAGATAGATAGATAGATAGATAGATAGATAGATAGATAGATAGATAGATAGATAGATAGATAGATGGGTGGAGGAAAGAATGGGAGGTACGAAGGAATAATGATCGATAGCTGGATTGAGAAACAGAAAGAGAACGGTATGCTCATCACTAACCATTTATATTTACGCTACTCCCGTCTATGCGTTGTCGTAGTGAACATTACACCGTTTCGATAAGCATGTAGCCAAGGCCTTTTATTATCCTTATTTGTGTCACGTTTCGTATGGTCTCCTTCTTCTACCCGTCCAGTGTGAGAGACCTCTTGTCATCGCTGCTATAGTAATTCTTCGACTTGTGAACACACGCACACTCTTCTACAACGTTAGACATATTGGAAAACCCTACACAAGTGCCTGTACTTGTACATCAAGAAGTACAAAACGAGCACATGTTTGAAAATCTGGCGAATTTTCTGTCCTTCATTTACTTGATATTACTTGTTTTGTTTTGATTAGTAATTTTCCTGGAAAATGGTAGCTAGCAAAATTGTAAAAGAATGAAGGAAGAGGTCACCATCACCTAGCTTGACCCTTTTGGAGCTTGGCTCCCATGACACCTACTCTTTAACTTTCTCCGTCCTGTACAAGATGTCCAGCGTTTGCAGCAGCCAGTTCCAGCTTGTCTGTAATATCCCGCACCCACTTTCTTCTTTTAGGTCTCCCTCTCTCCATAATCGTGTTGATTGAGGTCATTATGCCCTTTTACACGGCCAACCTATTTTATTTTCCTTCTTTTTATGTTCTTTATCAACAAGTGTTTTGAAATTTCAAATTCTTACAAACTTACAAATTTGTTTATTTTTTTTTCTTCTTTTCTAAACGAGGTCGAAAAATTAATGTGGAAGAAATGATCCGCCCTACTTTGCAAGTATTTGCATAGCCACTAGAATCTTGTATTGATCAATCAATTCTTAAACTCATCGTTGGTTTTGACAAAATTATCGGACATGGAATTGTCAACCGCATAGTCTCATCAAGTTCAGACGCTTATATACAAAAATATAAGTATAAATTATCAAAGTATAAATTGAATTAGACACAGAATAACATGAAAATAGTGTTAATCGAATATAAATAAACTTGAACATCATATATAACGTTCAACTAACACTGTGAGCTTTTGGCCCGAAATTAAAGAGTTAACTCCCTTCGTGGCGTCAATTCCCCGACGGATACATGGCCAACCCTTCCCTACACAACTCCCTAATTTCTCAGCACGCCTCTGACCAAACGGCTTGTCCGTGTTAATTTTTCTGCTTTTCTTCCTCCGCTCTTCTATCCAGCTACCTGCATATTCTGTTTGTTGCCGCTCCTGTTTTTTTTTTCTTTCTTTTATTCCCTGTGACGTCAATGAAGTGACAAATAAAATTAAGACAATGAGTAATGCAATGTGTCACAGATCACTTGGTGCCCGGCCTTCTCTCGACTGTCCTGCCCGTTACTACAAGCTTTTCTGGAACTGCGCCGTAACAGACCGTCATTTTAGGCCTGTGTTTAGTATTTTGTAAATAAGGCTCGACTGGCACTTTAAAACACTGGGTAACCTTAATGGTAACAATAGCTCAACATCTTTCACATTAAATATGAACACATTAAATCTTACTTATTAAATATGAACACATTAAATCTTACTTATTAAATATGAACACATTAAATCTTACTTATTAAATATGAACACATTAAATCTTACTTATTAAATATGAACACATTAAATCTTACTTATTAAATATGAATACATTAAATCTTACTTATTAAATATGAGCACATTAAATCTTACTTATTAAATATGAGCACATTAAATCTTACTTATTAAATATCATCATCATCATCATCGAGTGCCGTCTCCGCAACGAAGGTTGGCTACCATGGAGCGCCATTCAATTCTGTCTCTTCCTTTGATGGAGCAGGTTGTCATAGGCTGATTTGTCCATCTTTTGATGTTACTCGTTCGTGTTAGTCTTGGTCTGCCTCCTCCTCTTTTACCTTGTATTTTCCCCTCCAGGATTACTTTTAGTAGGCTGTTGTGTCTTTTAACATGGCCTAAAAATCGCATTTGTCTTGTTTGAATTGTGCTTAGTAGTTCTCGTTTCATTTTTAGTTGTTTTAAGACTTCATCGTTTCTTTTATTTTCCTTTCATCCAATTCTACCTATTCTTCTATATATCCACATTTCAAAGGATTCAATTCTCTGTTCTGTTTTCTTGTCTAATGTCCATGTTTCTGCACCATATAGGAATATTGAGAAGATGTAACATTTTGCTATTCTTAGTTTTAGCCCTGGTGTTATTTGTTTTGATGTTAGTATGTTCTTCATGACATTAAAATTACTTTTTGCCGTTACTATTCTTTTGTTCATTTCAGTTGTACATTTTCTATCACTGGTTATAGTATGTCCAAGGTAGTTCTGAACTGTCTCCTGGTCTATTCCTTCAATTTTGAAATCCACTTGTGGGTTTTGAGTATTTTCTTACTTATTAAATATGAACACATTAAACCTTACTTATTAAATATGAACACATTAAACTTTACTTATTAAATATGAACAAATTAAACCTTACTTATTAAATATGAACACATTAAACCTTACTTATTAAATATGAACATATTAAACCTTGCTTATTAAATATGAACAAATTAAAACTCTTTTCCTACCAAAGAAAACACACGGGGAGATTCGCCCAGACCGAACAGAATTTATGGAGAAAATAATTGAAGGACACCACTGTCTTAAAAATCGCATTAACAATGTAATTATTGGAACAATCTATATGTTTTATACATCAAATAAAAGAAGATTGAAGTAGGAGTACATATGCAGTAAAATAAATGTTAAAATAATATAATAATTTATAGAAAAATGTCTCAGAATATGTGATAAATAATTTTTTTATCACTTTGCTTAACAGATCTTGCCATATAATCGATCATATTCACGTTGTTTTTATAGTTAAATCCATTCAGAATTAATAATTTTAGATATATACACCATTTTCCTTCACAATGAGCACAAAAAAAGCTAAAAAAACAGAACATTTTTTATGTTTATAACATTTTGTGCCACACGACATGACTTGAGTTTATATTTTCCTTATATGAACATGAAAATTTAGACTTGAAAATCCAAGTTTTTATTTACTCGAAGACTAAACTGTAATCGAATAATATAAAAACTGTGTGCTATGATTCGTTACTAACATTAGAATCGATTCTAAAATTGTTTGAAATAAATAGCTTGATGTAAATCGCATTGAGAAATGAGGCGATTTCGTTGGATCGTCTCCGAAAGTAAAGGAAAATGATATCTCATGAAAATCTTTAATTTTTTCTTACAAAGTAATCGAATACCATTGCCTAATGTCAAATTCTGTAAAAATAAACATTCTGCTAGATATTTTAACTTACTCCAACTTTAAAAAAGTGTTTAAATAAGCCGGGAACAAAACAAAAGCTTGGTGACCATCAGCCGTACAGCACAATGTACGCTGGTCTTTTTACAAAAAAACCAGCCGTACAGTACACTGACTTGTGGTAGCAAAAGAGTTAAATTAACCTTACTTATTAAATATGAACACATTAAACCTTACTTATTAAATATGAACAAATTAAACCTTACTTATTAAATATGAACCACTTACAAATAAACCATTGTGAAATACTTTTGACTTTCCTATTTTTGTTTCTTTCTCTTCACTTCCACCTATACACCATCGTCTGTTGGGGAAGACATGAATTTCTAGTTCTTGCCATTCTGGCAGCCTCAACCATCGTCAATTGATGTTGATGTAGCGTAACTTTGTTGTCGACAGTCCATCTTACTGTGTGTGAGCCTACCACGTGATTCTTATTCCATCTTCTCTTCTACTATATTTTTGTTTGTTTTTTAAATCGAATCTCCAACATTGAAGATCAGCAAACCCATTCATGTAACATAAACTCTCACCCTTTTTAATCTCCGCAAATGGCGTTCTCCCAAGCTTTATACGTTTTTTCTTCTAACCTTCCCCTCTTCTGTAACTTCTTTTATCAGCTTTTACAGAAGTCTATTTAGTATTTGGGAGCAAAGGTAACTCAGTAATTAGTGAACTGGACTACTAAAGAAGGTTGGGCTCGAATCCGATCAACGGCTCCTAAGTTCACCCAGCCTGAAATAAGTGCTAGACTTTTCAGGAACAGTAGGTTGATCTAGCCTGATACCGACCACATCCGCGCCCATAAAGCGCGCCGGTCTTTCAGACATTTTGACACTAATATCATATTCCATATAGCCTTTGAGACGTGCTGTAAACCATTTTTTTCATTTAGAATTTTTAAAAGTCAAAAGCATTACAGTTATTTCCATTTTCGTATTCTTGTGGGGGTTTATAGAGTGTGCTATACGTTTCTATTCATTACATTTTGGCCTGCAGTTTTCATACAATTATAAATGTTTATTTTGTATTTTGCTTGGGCGAGATAATAATTTATATACTGAGGGGCTCTAGTTGTAGCTATTTTATGCTTATTTTTACCACAAACATCACATTTAGAGACCGTATTCAGCAGCTGGTTTTATTTACTTACTTGCCTATAAGTTAAAGGCTACTGTAGGCACAGCTCGACGGAACGATGCACTACTGAAGCCGTTAAACTAATAGGCCAAATCGTTGCTTTATGAACGATACCAATGGTTTTTTTTAATCCTTGGTAGAAAACAATGAACACTGTCAATGGCCTACTTGCCGTGTGGTATTGTGGGTAATAACAAATTTACCCCATATTGCTCGTTGTAACTACTTGTTTGGGAGCCACGATAGCTCAGTGATTAGTGAACTGGACTACAACGGACAAGAGGTAATGTTCGATCCGAACCGACGGCTACCGGTTCACCCAGCCTTAAATGGGTACCGGATTTTTTCTGGGAAAGTAAAGCGGTACGGGCGCAATACCGATCACATTACCCCAAAAATCATGTGTCGAGGGTCTGTAAAGTTTATGTTCACTAAAACCATATTCCCTTTAGGTCACGTGACGTGACAGGGGTACTTTACTTTTTTTTACTAACTACTTGTTTATGATTTCCAAATTTCGTTCCATAATGTGCATCTGCCTGTAATGTTCCCTGTTAGCTTTTCCTAGATCCTTCTCCTCTGTCTTCTCTATGGAGTCCACTACACGACAGTCTCTGAGCTTGTGTTTGCTCTTAGTGCCCCCATTGAATCATTCTTGGTTGTTAATTTTGTCTGATATGAGTCTCTGGTAATTTTATTCAGAAAACTTAGAAGAAAAAAATTGAACCCATAACCTGCAACATTAGAACACCTGCCTGGAAGTGAGCAACGACTCATAGCTGACTGCGTGTCAGAATCACTGAAACATGACTGTGACGTTTCTACCCCAGAATGAAGAATAAAAGAATATGAGAACATATGTATAATTAAAATATAAAATACATGTATAATTTATAGTAAAAAATAGTATTATACATATATTCTCATATTCTTTCTACATTCTTATCTTAGCTCTCTTCTTTTTTTAGTTTTTCATCATCCTACTTTTTTCTTTTCTATCCTCTTCTTCTGTTCATGTATTTATAGATAATTGTGTTTCATCGTTTGTTTTCGTTGTCCTTGAACTCTGAAAAAGGCCCCTGGCCGAAAGTCAGTACCTTGGAGTGTTCTACACTCCTCACCACTGGCCTCTTGCTACCAGCTTCACCGCAGTATCGCAATTATTTGCCTGTTCCCTCTGATGTTTACGGCCGAAAATACTAAAAATTAATTTATTGAATTATTTCTGTGTTGTCTGTTTCTGAATTCCGAACATGTCCGTAGATGCTCAGATCCCCTCCTTAGCATGGCACGCAGCGTCCATCGACTGATAATTCAGCTCTGTATTGGTTGATAAAATCATCGTATGCTCCAACTAAGTCTTTACTCGCTTACCCCTCTTTTCTGCCATCTCTTGTATCCGAAGGTAGTGATAACATATGGCAGCTTACTGTTAACGACAACACATTAAAACGCGCCCATATAACGTTCACGTGACGACACGCGCCCATATAACGATCTCTAAAAGTTGGACCTTAAAGCAGAGTAATAGTTTGGTTTAAGAAATAAATAAAGAAAGAAAGAAAGAAAGAAAGAAAGAAAGAAAGAAAGAAAGAAAGAAAGAAAGAAAAAAAAAAGAAAGAAAGAAAAGAAAGAACTATGAAATGATAGCGGCTTTAATTTGACCTTTACGGTTGTTCTCCATCATTCAAATCCGTACAAAACGCATAGAAATACGCAGTTCTCATACATCTGGAGTTTTTTGTTTTAGGGGGGGGGGGGGTTGTTGTTGCTCGGGAAAGTTCCAAGTGTTCAGATTTGGAAAAGCTGTTCTGGATTTGTTAATCCTTTTATCAATATTCTTCCTGGAGCCCTAATATGAGAGCGCGTACTTGTGTTTGTTTGCTTCTCTCTGATGCGATGCCCGTATGGCTACCGGAGTCCTGAACACGGTCAGGGAAGAGCAGAATAGGGCCGCCGTCACCTGCCATGCATGTTATTGAGTTATTGAGTTATTGAGTTATTTGCGGGTCATTGTCATTGCGCTCCGAACATGTCCATAGGTGCTCAGATCCCCTCTTCGGCAAGACCCGCAATGTCCAGCGACTGACAACTCCAGTTGTGTGTTGTTTGATGTTTTCTTTTACGCCCACTAAGTTTCCCGTTTTTGTTGTTGACTTTCTGCCAAGGCATTCTCTTAAGCTGTCTGGTATTTTTTCTCTTTGCTTCCCTCTATCTCTTCGTCCCTCAATTTTTCCAGTTGTTACAATATATTCCAGTTGTTCTCTTCTCATTACATGGCCAAATAATTATGATTGTTTCTTCCTAATATCGCAAATTAACTCTCTTTTTGCTTTGACCTCTTTCAAAACATATTCATTACTCTTCTTAGCTCTCCATGGTATTCTCAACATTCTTCTGTAAAACCACATTTCTACAGACTGCAGAGATTTTCTTGTCTGTTGTCCTATTATCCATGATTCACGTCCATATGTTAAGACTGGCTCTACATAACATTTAAGAACTCTTTTTCTTGTTTCTAGTGTTTTAAAAATGGATTGCATAGTATCTTCCTCATTTTTTTGGAAAGCTGCTTTTGCCTGTGCCATTCTGCATCTCACCTCTTTTGTACATCTTCCGTCTGAGATTAACAAAGTTCCCAAATATTTAAATTCATTTACCTGTTTTAATATTGTCCCACTTGTCTTTATTTTGCACTGAGGTGATGTCTTTTTCTATGTTGTTACCATTACTTCTGTCTTTTTCCATTTTGGTATAAGAGAACACACACCAAAACATGCTTTCTTCATTTGAACCGAGCGAGAATTACATCACAATATACAAGAGGAAATCCGAAAGTTCCCGGACTATGCCTTGGAACAAACAAAACAAAAAAAAAAAAAAAAAAAAAAAAAAGAGAAGGAAATTTCCGAAATATCTCGTAGTAAGTAACATCGGCCTTCATACAAACATTAAAAGCTAAATTCTATATATATAATATGGGCTCTTTGAACGCTTTAAGGTCATCATCATCATCATCGTGTGCCTTCTCCGCAACGAAGGTTGGCTACCATGGATCGCGCTTCTACTCTGTTTCTTGCTTTGATGGTGCAGGCTGTCATAGATTGACTTGACCATCTTTTGATGTTACTCGTCCATGTTAGTCTTGGTCTGCCTTTACCTCTTTTACCTTGTATTTTTCCTTCCAATATTACTTTTAGTAGGCTATTGTGTCTTTTAACATGCCCCAAAAATTGCATTTGTCTTCTCTTAATTGTATTTAGTAGTTCTCTTTTTATTTTCAGTTGTTTTAAAACTTTATCGTTTGTTATCTTTTGCTTCCATCCAATTTTACCTATTCTTCTATAAATCCACATTTCAAAGGCTTCAATTTTCTGTTCTGTTTTCTGGTCTAATGTCCATGTTTCTGCACCATACATGAATATTGAGAAGATGTAACATTTTGCCATTCTTAGTTTCAGCCCTGTTGATATTTGTTTTGTTGTTAATATATTTTTTATGGCATTAAAATTACTTTTTGCCATACCTATTCTTTTGTTTATTTCAGTTTTGCATTTTCCATCATTGGTTATAGTATGACCAAGGTAGTTGTAGCTCTGGACTGTCTCCAGATGTATTCCCTCAACTGTGATATTTAATTGTAGGTCTTGAGAATTTTCTTTTTTTATGATCATAGTTTTAGTCTTTTTGATATTCATTTCTAGTCCATATTTTTTGCTTGTTATATTTATCACATTAAACAATTGTTGTAGGTCTTTAGGATTTTGCTGCTAGTAGAACAGTATCATCAGCATATCTTAGGTTATTGATTATCTTTCCATTAATGTTTAGGCCTGGTATCTCTGAGATGTTTTTGAAGATTTGCTCAGTGTATAGATTGAACAAGCTTGGTGATAGGATGCATCCTTGTCTTACTCCTCTTTTTATGTCCATGGGTGTAGAGTTCTCCTTGTTATATCTTATTATTGCTGTTTGCTCCCAGTACAAATTACATATTAGTCGTATGTCTGCGTCGTCTAGATTTATATCCTTTAGGCAGTCTATAAGTTGGTTATGGTGTATTCTATCGAAAGCTTTGGTGTAGTCTATAAAGCAGGCATATATTGGTTTGTTTACTTCTGTGTATTTTTCAATCAATGTTCTCATGCTGAATATGGCTTCTTTTGTCCCACTGTTTTTCCTGAATCCAAATTGTTGCTCATCTAATTCAGTATTGTTTTTATTCTGAATCCTTCCCTGTATAACTTTGAGTAAAATTTTTGTTACCTGGCTCATTAGGCTTATTGTTCTGAAGTCACTGCATTCAGCTGCACCATTCTTTTTAGGCAATGCAATGAAAGTTGATGTTTTTAGATCGTTTGGTATGTATCCTATTAAGGTACATGAGATATATAGCTTTAAAATAATTATGAATTGTAAAGTTACCTTTACGGGTTTGCCCTGTTACAGGGATCTGTGAGGAGGTTCGGGGGTGTAGAGAACCTATATGATATTGCAGAAATATGGCTGTAAAGATAATATTTTCCACTGACCAATGGGGTCGGTACCACGGCAGACCGTGGTCCTTTCTTTCTTTTTAGTTTACTCTCCTTCTTCTCCTTATTTCTTTTCTTCTTTTCTCTCTTTCATCGCTTAATCTTCATTACCCTATTTTTCTCCTTTTTATTTCTTTCTTCTCTCCTCTCATTAATTCATATATTCTTCCTTCTCTTTTCCATTTCCTCCCCAATTTTTGCCTCCTTCTCTTCCTCTTTTCTTGGTTTTCCTCTTCTTGTTCTGTTTTTAATTCTTCTTAGCCCCGTAGTTCCTCCCTCACCCCACACCTTTATATATTTGCTTCATTTGGGACAAAAACCTGAACACATCTTGATCTAACCATATCATTATGGATTTTGAAACTCTTTAGTTTCTCCCGCCACTGAAACCTTTTCTTGAAAGTAATGAAAACCAGAACTTGACTGGAATCGTCTACGCTACGGAACCAGACAAAGAGTTATAAATGTCCCCCTTAGCCCAAGGGTTATCCTAAAGCCCAGCAATCTGCCATTGTGGAATGACGCATCTACATAAACACATTAGAAATAAGAGGTGTATTTCCCAGACCTATGAGAACGTGTCACTTCACTTCACAATTAATTTCATATCCGTACTTTTCGCTTGTTTTGTTCATGGCTGATATCAATTTACTGTTAATGGAGAAAGGGTCTTTGATCGGTTTCTCATTTTTTAAATCGCTGTCTTTTCTGGCTGACAAAGTGCCCTTCTATTTCATGCTCTTCTCAACTTTTGGTCCTGCTTTTTCTTTCTAGCTCCAATCTGTCCAATCTTTTTTGGTGCCCACCTTTCCTTTCTTTTTAGCATCAATTTATTATTTTTGGCTCTCAATTTCCTTTCTTTTTATCACCAATTTATTATTTTTGGTGCCCACCTTTCCTTTCTTTTTGGAACCAATTTCTTATTTTTGGCTCTCAATTGCCTTTCTTTTTATCAATAATTTCTTATTTTTGGTTCCCACCTTTCCTTTATTTTTAGAACCATTTTCTTAGTTTTGGCTAACACCGTTGGCTCAGTTTTTTTTTCTTCAATTTCTCTCTTCCTGGCACATCCATGCACGTTTCATGCATTCACATCCCATGCTCTCACACCCCTGTGTGCACATCTCATGCGTTCACATCCCAAGCACTCACATCTTATGCATTCACATTTCATGCAATCGCATTTCATGGATTCACATCTAATGCAATCACATCTCATGCATTCACATCTCATGCACTCACATCTCATGCAATCACATCTCATGCATTCACATATCATGCATTCACATCTCATGCACTCACATCTCATGCACTCACATCTCATGCATTCACATCTCACGCACTCATATTTCATGGATTTACATCTCATGCAATCACATCTCATGCAATCACATCTCATGCAATCACATCTCATGCAATCACATCTCATTCAATCACATCTCATGCATTCACATCTCATGCACTCACATCTCATGCATTCATATCTCATGCATTCACACCCCATGCACTCTCATCTCACGCACTCACATTTCATGGATTCACATCTCATGCAATCACATCTCATTCAATCACATCTCATGCAATCACATCTTATTCAATCACATCTCATTCAATCACATCTCATTCAATCACATCTTATTCAATCACATCTTATTCAATCACATCTCATTCAATCACATCTTATTCAATCACATCTCATTCAATCACATCTTATTCAATCACATCTTATTCAATCACATCTTATTCAATCACATGTCATTCAATCACATCTCATGCAATCACATCTCATTCAATCACATCTCATTCAATCACATCTCATGCAATCACATCTCATTCAATCACATCTCATTCAATCACATCTTATTCAATCACATCTCATTC
>JAVIAB010000092.1:67031665-67073559 GCA_032433765.1 Megaustenia siamemsis | reverse complement strand
CCTATCTAGAAAGTATGTTATGCGATTACTTACCAAACAAGGCAGCTATTCAAAGAAGAGTAGTGCAGAAGATCGAGCGTAGGACCCGGAATATGATGAACAGGCATCATTTAAAAAGCGTCACAACATCAGCATACAATGAGTGAATGCGGCAAAGGAGATATAACCGCAAATTTCGATTATCCTTCGATACTCTAAGATGTTACATGAGAAAGTAAAGAAGAAACACACATATACTTTAAAACGGTTAATGTTTGCATAATTTGCAAAACGAGCAACATGCGGATATTTTTATAGCTCAAAAAACTGTAACAAATGAAGAATCGTTCACATCTCACTCAAATTCGCAAACAATCACAATCTATAGAAAATGCATTTATATACATATGTATTTTTAAACGCAATATAAGTGGAGATTGGTAAGACTCATTAATTAAAAAATATTATTCAGTTTCTGCAAACATTTAACAACTTGATTGATACTTGCATGGATTATGTTTGCATGAAAATCTAAGTGTGTGTGTGAGTGCGATCGTGCATGCGTGTGTGTGTGTATATATAAAAGAGAATCTATCACACCAAGAATAAAAATATTGTATGTTTACACATCCACAGTGATTGTGAGCAACAAATATGTCAATAACCAGCAGAAATGAAATTGTCTTTTAAAAGCCAGATATTCTTGTAGAAATATACAACATATTCGTAAAGTTGCAGTAACCCATTGCACACAAACACACTTGCAAAGCACACACACACACACATACACACAAACACTCAAAAGCACACATATATATGATTACAGAAAAAATAAGTTTGCTGATAATATGATCAACCAATTCTAATGTCTCAAATGAAATTCCTCCAGCACCAGTACAACCAGTGAACACTGATAATAATTCAAGTGGTTCAGAGAATGGCAAAAATGATACAGGTAAATAGTTAGGTTGTGTTTTATTTAAAGAACATCACAAAGCAAAGTTTACACAAACTCACTGATACTTTCATTATAATACTGACACCACTTACTTGTTTTTCACTCACTAACACACTCAAACAATCACACTCTGCAGCGAATGCATTTACATAAATATTTTTAAAACAAAAGGTAATGTGATATTCAGAAGCTTTCGTAATTTATAATATTATAAGGCTTTGTTGAAAATTTGATAGAACACCATGTTATAAAACTAGTAACAAACTACGAGTATCTGGGAACAACATTGACTTGAGATGTCAAAATTACAAAGAAATAGACATACGATGCAACAACCAATTTAAATATTTGGACAGCTAACCCCTATACTTCAGTTAAAAGCAGTACTTATTGCCACAAAGAAACATCTTATACAGATAATATTCGTTAAAATGTTGTACAGCTAATGACAAACATGTTCACTTATGATTAAGTATAATGAAAACTTGCCATCACAGAGAGGAGATATATGAGAAGCGCTTGAATTGAACAGTAAAGACAAAATAAGAAATTATTTGATAATAGAAAGAGTAGGCATTGAGTCTATTCTAAACTACATACTGAAACAACAAATAAATTGCTTTGCCTATCTAGAAAGTATGTTATGCGATTACTTACCAAACAAGGCAGCTATTCAAAGAAGAGTAGTGCAGAAGATCGAGCGTAGGACCCGGAATATGATGAACAGGCATCATTTAAAAAGCGTCACAACATCAGCATACAATGAGTGAATGCGGCAAAGGAGATATAACCGCAAATTTCGATTATCCTTCGATACTCTAAGATGTTACATGAGAAAGTAAAGAAGAAACACACATATACTTTAAAACGGTTAATGTTTGCATAATTTGCAAAACGAGCAACATGCGGATATTTTTATAGCTCAAAAAACTGTAACAAATGAAGAATCGTTCACATCTCACTCAAATTCGCAAACAATCACAATCTATAGAAAATGCATTTATATACATATGTATTTTTAAACGCAATATAAGTGGAGATTGGTAAGACTCATTAATTAAAAAATATTATTCAGTTTCTGCAAACATTTAACAACTTGATTGATACTTGCATGGATTATGTTTGCATGAAAATCTAAGTGTGTGTGTGAGTGCGATCGTGCATGCGTGTGTGTGTGTATATATAAAAGAGAATCTATCACACCAAGAATAAAAATATTGTATGTTTACACATCCACAGTGATTGTGAGCAACATATATGTCAATAACCAGCAGAAATGAAATTGTCTTTTAAAAGCCAGATATTCTTGTAGAAATATACAACATATTCGTAAAGTTGCAGTAACCCATTGCACACAAACACACTTGCAAAGCACACACACACACACATACACACAAACACTCAAAAGCACACATATATATGATTACAGAAAAAATTAAGTTTGCAACCAATTCTAATGCCTCAAATGAAATTCCTCCAGCACCAGTACAACCAGTGAACACTGATAATAATTCAAGTGGTTCAGAGAATGGCAAAAATGATACAGGTAAATAGTTAGGTTGTGTTTTATTTAAAGAACATCACAAAGCAAAGTTTACACAAACTCACTGATACTTTCATTATAATACTGACACCACTTACTTGTTTTTCACTCACTAACACACTCAAACAATCACACTCTGCAGCGAATGCATTTACATAAATATTTTTAAAACAAAAGGTAATGTGATATTCAGAAGCTTTCGTAATTTATAATATTATAAGGCTTTGTTGAAAATTTGATAGAACACCATGTTATAAAACTAGTAACAAACTACGAGTATCTGGGAACAACATTGACTTGAGATGTCAAAATTACAAAGAAATAGACATACGATGCAACAACCAATTTAAATATTTGGACAGCTAACCCCTATACTTCAGTTAAAAGCAGTACTTATTGCCACAAAGAAACATCTTATACAGATAATATTCGTTAAAATGTTGTACAGCTAATGACAAACATGTTCACTTATGATTAAGTATAATGAAAACTTGCCATCACAGAGAGGAGATATATGAGAAGCGCTTGAATTGAACAGTAAAGACAAAATAAGAAATTATTTGATAATAGAAAGAGTAGGCATTGAGTCTATTCTAAACTACATACTGAAACAACAAATAAATTGCTTTGCCTATCTAGAAAGTATGTTATGCGATTACTTACCAAACAAGGCAGCTATTCAAAGAAGAGTAGTGCAGAAGATCGAGCGTAGGACCCGGAATATGATGAACAGGCATCATTTAAAAAGCGTCACAACATCAGCATACAATGAGTGAATGCGGCAAAGGAGATATAACCGCAAATTTCGATTATCCTTCGATACTCTAAGATGTTACATGAGAAAGTAAAGAAGAAACACACATATACTTTAAAACGGTTAATGTTTGCATAATTTGCAAAACGAGCAACATGCGGATATTTTTATAGCTCAAAAAACTGTAACAAATGAAGAATCGTTCACATCTCACTCAAATTCGCAAACAATCACAATCTATAGAAAATGCATTTATATACATATGTATTTTTAAACGCAATATAAGTGGAGATTGGTAAGACTCATTAATTAAAAAATATTATTCAGTTTCTGCAAACATTTAACAACTTGATTGATACTTGCATGGATTATGTTTGCATGAAAATCTAAGTGTGTGTGTGAGTGCGATCGTGCATGCGTGTGTGTGTGTATATATAAAAGAGAATCTATCACACCAAGAATAAAAATATTGTATGTTTACACATCCACAGTGATTGTGAGCAACATATATGTCAATAACCAGCAGAAATGAAATTGTCTTTTAAAAGCCAGATATTCTTGTAGAAATATACAACATATTCGTAAAGTTGCAGTAACCCATTGCACACAAACACACTTGCAAAGCACACACACACACACATACACACAAACACTCAAAAGCACACATATATATGATTACAGAAAAAATTAAGTTTGCAACCAATTCTAATGCCTCAAATGAAATTCCTCCAGCACCAGTACAACCAGTGAACACTGATAATAATTCAAGTGGTTCAGAGAATGGCAAAAATGATACAGGTAAATAGTTAGGTTGTGTTTTATTTAAAGAACATCACAAAGCAAAGTTTACACAAACTCACTGATACTTTCATTATAATACTGACACCACTTACTTGTTTTTCACTCACTAACACACTCAAACAATCACACTCTGCAGCGAATGCATTTACATAAATATTTTTAAAACAAAAGGTAATGTGATATTCAGAAGCTTTCGTAATTTATAATATTATAAGGCTTTGTTGAAAATTTGATAGAACACCATGTTATAAAACTAGTAACAAACTACGAGTATCTGGGAACAACATTGACTTGAGATGTCAAAATTACAAAGAAATAGACATACGATGCAACAACCAATTTAAATATTTGGACAGCTAACCCCTATACTTCAGTTAAAAGCAGTACTTATTGCCACAAAGAAACATCTTATACAGATAATATTCGTTAAAATGTTGTACAGCTAATGACAAACATGTTCACTTATGATTAAGTATAATGAAAACTTGCCATCACAGAGAGGAGATATATGAGAAGCGCTTGAATTGAACAGTAAAGACAAAATAAGAAATTATTTGATAATAGAAAGAGTAGGCATTGAGTCTATTCTAAACTACATACTGAAACAACAAATAAATTGCTTTGCCTATCTAGAAAGTATGTTATGCGATTACTTACCAAACAAGGCAGCTATTCAAAGAAGAGTAGTGCAGAAGATCGAGCGTAGGACCCGGAATATGATGAACAGGCATCATTTAAAAAGCGTCACAACATCAGCATACAATGAGTGAATGCGGCAAAGGAGATATAACCGCAAATTTCGATTATCCTTCGATACTCTAAGATGTTACATGAGAAAGTAAAGAAGAAACACACATATACTTTAAAACGGTTAATGTTTGCATAATTTGCAAAACGAGCAACATGCGGATATTTTTATAGCTCAAAAAACTGTAACAAATGAAGAATCGTTCACATCTCACTCAAATTCGCAAACAATCACAATCTATAGAAAATGCATTTATATACATATGTATTTTTAAACGCAATATAAGTGGAGATTGGTAAGACTCATTAATTAAAAAATATTATTCAGTTTCTGCAAACATTTAACAACTTGATTGATACTTGCATGGATTATGTTTGCATGAAAATCTAAGTGTGTGTGTGAGTGCGATCGTGCATGCGTGTGTGTGTGTATATATAAAAGAGAATCTATCACACCAAGAATAAAATATTGTATGTTTACACATCCACAGTGATTGTGAGCAACATATATGTCAATAACCAGCAGAAATGAAATTGTCTTTTAAAAGCCAGATATTCTTGTAGAAATATACAACATATTCGTAAAGTTGCAGTAACCCATTGCACACAAACACACTTGCAAAGCACACACACACACACATACACACAAACACTCAAAAGCACACATATATATGATTACAGAAAAAATTAAGTTTGCTGATAATATGATCAACCAATTCTAATGTCTCAAATGAAATTCCTCCAGCACCAGTACAACCAGTGAACACTGATAATAATTCAAGTGGTTCAGAGAATGGCAAAAATGATACAGGTAAATAGTTAGGTTGTGTTTTATTTAAAGAACATCACAAAGCAAAGTTTACACAAACTCACTGATACTTTCATTATAATACTGACACCACTTACTTGTTTTTCACTCACTAACACACTCAAACAATCACACTCTGCAGCGAATGCATTTACATAAATATTTTTAAAACAAAAGGTAATGTGATATTCAGAAGCTTTCGTAATTTATAATATTATAAGGCTTTGTTGAAAATTTGATAGAACACCATGTTATAAAACTAGTAACAAACTACGAGTATCTGGGAACAACATTGACTTGAGATGTCAAAATTACAAAGAAATAGACATACGATGCAACAACCAATTTAAATATTTGGACAGCTAACCCCTATACTTCAGTTAAAAGCAGTACTTATTGCCACAAAGAAACATCTTATACAGATAATATTCGTTAAAATGTTGTACAGCTAATGACAAACATGTTCACTTATGATTAAGTATAATGAAAACTTGCCATCACAGAGAGGAGATATATGAGAAGCGCTTGAATTGAACAGTAAAGACAAAATAAGAAATTATTTGATAATAGAAAGAGTAGGCATTGAGTCTATTCTAAACTACATACTGAAACAACAAATAAATTGCTTTGCCTATCTAGAAAGTATGTTATGCGATTACTTACCAAACAAGGCAGCTATTCAAAGAAGAGTAGTGCAGAAGATCGAGCGTAGGACCCGGAATATGATGAACAGGCATCATTTAAAAAGCGTCACAACATCAGCATACAATGAGTGAATGCGGCAAAGGAGATATAACCGCAAATTTCGATTATCCTTCGATACTCTAAGATGTTACATGAGAAAGTAAAGAAGAAACACACATATACTTTAAAACGGTTAATGTTTGCATAATTTGCAAAACGAGCAACATGCGGATATTTTTATAGCTCAAAAAACTGTAACAAATGAAGAATCGTTCACATCTCACTCAAATTCGCAAACAATCACAATCTATAGAAAATGCATTTATATACATATGTATTTTTAAACGCAATATAAGTGGAGATTGGTAAGACTCATTAATTAAAAAATATTATTCAGTTTCTGCAAACATTTAACAACTTGATTGATACTTGCATGGATTATGTTTGCATGAAAATCTAAGTGTGTGTGTGAGTGCGATCGTGCATGCGTGTGTGTGTGTATATATAAAAGAGAATCTATCACACCAAGAATAAAAATATTGTATGTTTACACATCCACAGTGATTGTGAGCAACATATATGTCAATAACCAGCAGAAATGAAATTGTCTTTTAAAAGCCAGATATTCTTGTAGAAATATACAACATATTCGTAAAGTTGCAGTAACCCATTGCACACAAACACACTTGCAAAGCACACACACACACACACACATACACACACACACTCAAAAGCACACATATATATGATTACAGAAAAAATTAAGTTTGCTGATAATATGATCAACCAATTCTAATGCCTCAAATGAAATTCCTCCAGCACCAGTACAACCAGTGAACACTGATAATAATTCAAGTGGTTCAGAGAATGGCAAAAATGATACAGGTAAATAGTTAGGTTGTGTTTTATTTAAAGAACATCACAAAGCAAAGTTTACACAAACTCACTGATACTTTCATTATAATACTGACACCACTTACTTGTTTTTCACTCACTAACACACTCAAACAATCACACTCTGCAGCGAATGCATTTACATAAATATTTTTAAAACAAAAGGTAATGTGATATTCAGAAGCTTTCGTAATTTATAATATTATAAGGCTTTGTTGAAAATTTGATAGAACACCATGTTATAAAACTAGTAACAAACTACGAGTATCTGGGAACAACATTGACTTGAGATGTCAAAATTACAAAGAAATAGACATACGATGCAACAACCAATTTAAATATTTGGACAGCTAACCCCTATACTTCAGTTAAAAGCAGTACTTATTGCCACAAAGAAACATCTTATACAGATAATATTCGTTAAAATGTTGTACAGCTAATGACAAACATGTTCACTTATGATTAAGTATAATGAAAACTTGCCATCACAGAGAGGAGATATATGAGAAGCGCTTGAATTGAACAGTAAAGACAAAATAAGAAATTATTTGATAATAGAAAGAGTAGGCATTGAGTCTATTCTAAACTACATACTGAAACAACAAATAAATTGCTTTGCCTATCTAGAAAGTATGTTATGCGATTACTTACCAAACAAGGCAGCTATTCAAAGAAGAGTAGTGCAGAAGATCGAGCGTAGGACCCGGAATATGATGAACAGGCATCATTTAAAAAGCGTCACAACATCAGCATACAATGAGTGAATGCGGCAAAGGAGATATAACCGCAAATTTCGATTATCCTTCGATACTCTAAGATGTTACATGAGAAAGTAAAGAAGAAACACACATATACTTTAAAACGGTTAATGTTTGCATAATTTGCAAAACGAGCAACATGCGGATATTTTTATAGCTCAAAAAACTGTAACAAATGAAGAATCGTTCACATCTCACTCAAATTCGCAAACAATCACAATCTATAGAAAATGCATTTATATACATATGTATTTTTAAACGCAATATAAGTGGAGATTGGTAAGACTCATTAATTAAAAAAAATTATTCAGTTTCTGCAAACATTTAACAACTTGATTGATACTTGCATGGATTATGTTTGCATGAAAATCTAAGTGTGTGTGTGAGTGCGATCGTGCATGCGTGTGTGTGTGTATATATAAAAGAGAATCTATCACACCAAGAATAAAAATATTGTATGTTTACACATCCACAGTGATTGTGAGCAACAATATGTCAATAACCAGCAGAAATGAAATTGTCTTTTAAAAGCCAGATATTCTTGTAGAAATATACAACATATTCGTAAAGTTGCAGTAACCCATTGCACACAAACACACTTGCAAAGCACACACACACACACATACACACAAACACTCAAAAGCACACATATATATGATTACAGAAAAAATTAAGTTTGCTGATAATATGATCAACCAATTCTAATGCCTCAAATGAAATTCCTCCAGCACCAGTACAACCAGTGAACACTGATAATAATTCAAGTGGTTCAGAGAATGGCAAAAATGATACAGGTAAATAGTTAGGTTGTGTTTTATTTAAAGAACATCACAAAGCAAAGTTTACACAAACTCACTGATACTTTCATTATAATACTGACACCACTTACTTGTTTTTCACTCACTAACACACTCAAACAATCACACTCTGCAGCGAATGCATTTACATAAATATTTTTAAAACAAAAGGTAATGTGATATTCAGAAGCTTTCGTAATTTATAATATTATAAGGCTTTGTTGAAAATTTGATAGAACACCATGTTATAAAACTAGTAACAAACTACGAGTATCTGGGAACAACATTGACTTGAGATGTCAAAATTACAAAGAAATAGACATACGATGCAACAACCAATTTAAATATTTGGACAGCTAACCCCTATACTTCAGTTAAAAGCAGTACTTATTGCCACAAAGAAACATCTTATACAGATAATATTCGTTAAAATGTTGTACAGCTAATGACAAACATGTTCACTTATGATTAAGTATAATGAAAACTTGCCATCACAGAGAGGAGATATATGAGAAGCGCTTGAATTGAACAGTAAAGACAAAATAAGAAATTATTTGATAATAGAAAGAGTAGGCATTGAGTCTATTCTAAACTACATACTGAAACAACAAATAAATTGCTTTGCCTATCTAGAAAGTATGTTATGCGATTACTTACCAAACAAGGCAGCTATTCAAAGAAGAGTAGTGCAGAAGATCGAGCGTAGGACCCGGAATATGATGAACAGGCATCATTTAAAAAGCGTCACAACATCAGCATACAATGAGTGAATGCGGCAAAGGAGATATAACCGCAAATTTCGATTATCCTTCGATACTCTAAGATGTTACATGAGAAAGTAAAGAAGAAACACACATATACTTTAAAACGGTTAATGTTTGCATAATTTGCAAAACGAGCAACATGCGGATATTTTTATAGCTCAAAAAACTGTAACAAATGAAGAATCGTTCACATCTCACTCAAATTCGCAAACAATCACAATCTATAGAAAATGCATTTATATACATATGTATTTTTAAACGCAATATAAGTGGAGATTGGTAAGACTCATTAATTAAAAAATATATTCAGTTTCTGCAAACATTTAACAACTTGATTGATACTTGCATGGATTATGTTTGCATGAAAATCTAAGTGTGTGTGTGAGTGCGATCGTGCATGCGTGTGTGTGTGTATATATAAAGAGAATCTATCACACCAAGAATAAAATATTGTATGTTTACACATCCACAGTGATTGTGAGCAACAAATATGTCAATAACCAGCAGAAATGAATTGTCTTTTAAAAGCCAGATATTCTTGTAGAAATATACAACATATTCGTAAAGTTGCAGTAACCCATTGCACACAAACACACTTGCAAAGCACACACACACACACACATACACACAAACACTCAAAAGCACACATATATATGATTACAGAAAAAATAAGTTTGCTGATAATATGATCAACCAATTCTAATGCCTCAAATGAAATTCCTCCAGCACCAGTACAACCAGTGAACACTGATAATAATTCAAGTGGTTCAGAGAATGGCAAAAATGATACAGGTAAATAGTTAGGTTGTGTTTTATTTAAAGAACATCACAAAGCAAAGTTTACACAAACTCACTGATACTTTCATTATAATACTGACACCACTTACTTGTTTTTCACTCACTAACACACTCAAACAATCACACTCTGCAGCGAATGCATTTACATAAATATTTTTAAAACAAAAGGTAATGTGATATTCAGAAGCTTTCGTAATTTATAATATTATAAGGCTTTGTTGAAAATTTGATAGAACACCATGTTATAAAACTAGTAACAAACTACGAGTATCTGGGAACAACATTGACTTGAGATGTCAAAATTACAAAGAAATAGACATACGATGCAACAACCAATTTAAATATTTGGACAGCTAACCCCTATACTTCAGTTAAAAGCAGTACTTATTGCCACAAAGAAACATCTTATACAGATAATATTCGTTAAAATGTTGTACAGCTAATGACAAACATGTTCACTTATGATTAAGTATAATGAAAACTTGCCATCACAGAGAGGAGATATATGAGAAGCGCTTGAATTGAACAGTAAAGACAAAATAAGAAATTATTTGATAATAGAAAGAGTAGGCATTGAGTCTATTCTAAACTACATACTGAAACAACAAATAAATTGCTTTGCCTATCTAGAAAGTATGTTATGCGATTACTTACCAAACAAGGCAGCTATTCAAAGAAGAGTAGTGCAGAAGATCGAGCGTAGGACCCGGAATATGATGAACAGGCATCATTTAAAAAGCGTCACAACATCAGCATACAATGAGTGAATGCGGCAAAGGAGATATAACCGCAAATTTCGATTATCCTTCGATACTCTAAGATGTTACATGAGAAAGTAAAGAAGAAACACACATATACTTTAAAACGGTTAATGTTTGCATAATTTGCAAAACGAGCAACATGCGGATATTTTTATAGCTCAAAAAACTGTAACAAATGAAGAATCGTTCACATCTCACTCAAATTCGCAAACAATCACAATCTATAGAAAATGCATTTATATACATATGTATTTTTAAACGCAATATAAGTGGAGATTGGTAAGACTCATTAATTAAAAATATTATTCAGTTTCTGCAAACATTTAACAACTTGATTGATACTTGCATGGATTATGTTTGCATGAAAATCTAAGTGTGTGTGTGAGTGCGATCGTGCATGCGTGTGTGTGTGTATATATAAAAGAGAATCTATCACACCAAGAATAAAATATTGTATGTTTACACATCCACAGTGATTGTGAGCAACAAATATGTCAATAACCAGCAGAAATGAATTGTCTTTTAAAAGCCAGATATTCTTGTAGAAATATACAACATATTCGTAAAGTTGCAGTAACCCATTGCACACAAACACACTTGCAAAGCACACACACACACACACACACATACACACAAACACTCAAAAGCACACATATATATGATTACAGAAAAAATTAGTTTGCTGATAATATGATCAACCAATTCTAATGCCTCAAATGAAATTCCTCCAGCACCAGTACAACCAGTGAACACTGATAATAATTCAAGTGGTTCAGAGAATGGCAAAAATGATACAGGTAAATAGTTAGGTTGTGTTTTATTTAAAGAACATCACAAAGCAAAGTTTACACAAACTCACTGATACTTTCATTATAATACTGACACCACTTACTTGTTTTTCACTCACTAACACACTCAAACAATCACACTCTGCAGCGAATGCATTTACAAAATATTTTTAAAACAAAAGGTAATGTGATATTCAGAAGCTTTCGTAATTTATAATATTATAAGGCTTTGTTGAAAATTTGATAGAACACCATGTTATAAAACTAGTAACAAACTACGAGTATCTGGGAACAACATTGACTTGAGATGTCAAAATTACAAAGAAATAGACATACGATGCAACAACCAATTTAAATATTTGGACAGCTAACCCCTATACTTCAGTTAAAAGCAGTACTTATTGCCACAAAGAAACATCTTATACAGATAATATTCGTTAAAATGTTGTACAGCTAATGACAAACATGTTCACTTATGATTAAGTATAATGAAAACTTGCCATCACAGAGAGGAGATATATGAGAAGCGCTTGAATTGAACAGTAAAGACAAAATAAGAAATTATTTGATAATAGAAAGAGTAGGCATTGAGTCTATTCTAAACTACATACTGAAACAACAAATAAATTGCTTTGCCTATCTAGAAAGTATGTTATGCGATTACTTACCAAACAAGGCAGCTATTCAAAGAAGAGTAGTGCAGAAGATCGAGCGTAGGACCCGGAATATGATGAACAGGCATCATTTAAAAAGCGTCACAACATCAGCATACAATGAGTGAATGCGGCAAAGGAGATATAACCGCAAATTTCGATTATCCTTCGATACTCTAAGATGTTACATGAGAAAGTAAAGAAGAACACACATATACTTTAAAACGGTTAATGTTTGCATAATTTGCAAAACGAGCAACATGCGGATATTTTTATAGCTCAAAAACTGTAACAATGAAGAATCGTTCACATCTCACTCAAATTCGCAAACAATCACAATCTATAGAAAATGCATTTATATACATATGTATTTTAAACGCAATATAAGTGGAGATTGGTAAGACTCATTAATTAAAAAATATATTATTCAGTTTCTGCAAACATTTAACAACTTGATTGATACTTGCATGGATTATGTTTGCATGAAAATCTAAGTGTGTGTGTGAGTGCGATCGTGCATGCGTGTGTGTGTGTATATATAAATAGAATCTATCACACCAAATAAAATTTGTATGTTTACACATCCACAGTGATTGTGAGCAACAAATATGTCATAACCAGCAGAAATGAAATTGTCTTTTAAAAGCCAGATATTCTTGTAGAAATATACAACATATTCGTAAAGTTGCAGTAACCCATTGCACACAACACACTTGCAAAGCACACACACACACACATACACACAAACACTCAAAAGCACACATATATATGATTACAGAAAAAATTAGTTTGCTATAATATGATCACCATTCTAATGTCCTCAAATGAAATTCCTCCAGCACCAGTACAACCAGTGAACACTGATAATAATTCAAGTGGTTCAGAGAATGGCAAAAATGATACAGGTAAATAGTTAGGTTGTTGTTTTATTTAAAGAACATCACAAAGCAAAGTTTACACAAACTCACTGATACTTTCATTATAATACTGACACCACTTACTTGTTTTTCACTCACTAACACACTCAAACAATCACACTCTGCAGCGAATGCATTTAATAAATATTTTTAAAACAAAAGGTAATGTGATATTCAGAAGCTTTCGTAATTTATAATATTATAAGGCTTTGTTGAAAATTTGATAGAACACCATGTTATAAAACTAGTAACAAACTACGAGTATCTGGGAACAACATTGACTTGAGATGTCAAAATTACAAAGAAATAGACATACGATGCAACAACCAATTTAAATATTTGGACAGCTAACCCCTATACTTCAGTTAAAAGCAGTACTTATTGCCACAAAGAAACATCTTATACAGATAATATTCGTTAAAATGTTGTACAGCTAATGACAAACATGTTCACTTATGATTAAGTATAATGAAAACTTGCCATCACAGAGAGGAGATATATGAGAAGCGCTTGAATTGAACAGTAAAGACAAAATAAGAAATTATTTGATAATAGAAAGAGTAGGCATTGAGTCTATTCTAAACTACATACTGAAACAACAAATAAATTGCTTTGCCTATCTAGAAAGTATGTTATGCGATTACTTACCAAACAAGGCAGCTATTCAAAGAAGAGTAGTGCAGAAGATCGAGCGTAGGACCCGGAATATGATGAACAGGCATCATTTAAAAAGCGTCACAACATCAGCATACAATGAGTGAATGCGGCAAAGGAGATATAACCGCAAATTTCGATTATCCTTCGATACTCTAAGATGTTACATGAGAAAGTAAAGAAGAAACACACATATACTTTAAAACGGTTAATGTTTGCATAATTTGCAAAACGAGCAACATGCGGATATTTTTATAGCTCAAAAAACTGTAACAAATGAAGAATCGTTCACATCTCACTCAAATTCGCAAACAATCACAATCTATAGAAAATGCATTTATATACATATGTATTTTTAAACGCAATATAAGTGGAGATTGGTAAGACTCATTAATTAAAAAATATTATTCAGTTTCTGCAAACATTTAACAACTTGATTGATACTTGCATGGATTATGTTTGCATGAAAATCTAAGTGTGTGTGTGAGTGCGATCGTGCATGCGTGTGTGTGTGTATATATAAAAGAGAATCTATCACACCAAGAATAAAATATTGTATGTTTACACATCCACAGTGATTGTGAGCAACAATATGTCAATAACCAGCAGAAATGAAATTGTCTTTTAAAAGCCAGATATTCTTGTAGAAATATACAACATATTCGTAAAGTTGCAGTAACCCATTGCACACAAACACACTTGCAAAGCACACACACACACACACAAACACTCAAAAGCACACATATATATGATTACAGAAAAAAATAAGTTTGCTGATAATATGATCAACCAATTCTAATGCCTCAAATGAAATTCCTCCAGCACCAGTACAACCAGTGAACACTGATAATAATTCAAGTGGTTCAGAGAATGGCAAAAATGATACAGGTAAATAGTTAGGTTGTGTTTTATTTAAAGAACATCACAAAGCAAAGTTTACACAAACTCACTGATACTTTCATTATAATACTGACACCACTTACTTGTTTTTCACTCACTAACACACTCAAACAATCACACTCTGCAGCGAATGCATTTACATAAATATTTTTAAAACAAAAGGTAATGTGATATTCAGAAGCTTTCGTAATTTATAATATTATAAGGCTTTGTTGAAAATTTGATAGAACACCATGTTATAAAACTAGTAACAAACTACGAGTATCTGGGAACAACATTGACTTGAGATGTCAAAATTACAAAGAAATAGACATACGATGCAACAACCAATTTAAATATTTGGACAGCTAACCCCTATACTTCAGTTAAAAGCAGTACTTATTGCCACAAAGAAACATCTTATACAGATAATATTCGTTAAAATGTTGTACAGCTAATGACAAACATGTTCACTTATGATTAAGTATAATGAAAACTTGCCATCACAGAGAGGAGATATATGAGAAGCGCTTGAATTGAACAGTAAAGACAAAATAAGAAATTATTTGATAATAGAAAGAGTAGGCATTGAGTCTATTCTAAACTACATACTGAAACAACAAATAAATTGCTTTGCCTATCTAGAAAGTATGTTATGCGATTACTTACCAAACAAGGCAGCTATTCAAAGAAGAGTAGTGCAGAAGATCGAGCGTAGGACCCGGAATATGATGAACAGGCATCATTTAAAAAGCGTCACAACATCAGCATACAATGAGTGAATGCGGCAAAGGAGATATAACCGCAAATTTCGATTATCCTTCGATACACTCTAAGATGTTACATGAGAAAGTAAAGAAGAAACACACATATACTTTAAAACGGTTAATGTTTGCATAATTTGCAAAACGAGCAACATGCGGATATTTTTATAGCTCAAAAAACTGTAACAAATGAAGAATCGTTCACATCTCACTCAAATTCGCAAACAATCACAATCTATAGAAAATGCATTTATATACATATGTATTTTTAAACGCAATATAAGTGGAGATTGGTAAGACTCATTAATTAAAAAATATTATTCAGTTTCTGCAAACATTTAACAACTTGATTGATACTTGCATGGATTATGTTTGCATGAAAATCTAAGTGTGTGTGTGAGTGCGATCGTGCATGCGTGTGTGTGTATATATAAAAGAGAATCTATCACACCAAGAATAAAAATATTGTATGTTTACACATCCACAGTGATTGTGAGCAACAATATGTCAATAACCAGCAGAAATGAAATTGTCTTTTAAAAGCCAGATATTCTTGTAGAAATATACAACATATTCGTAAAGTTGCAGTAACCCATTGCACACAAACACACTTGCAAAGCACACACACACACACATACACACAAACACTCAAAAGCACACATATATATGATTACAGAAAAAAATAAGTTTGCTGATAATATGATCAACCAATTCTAATGCCTCAAATGAAATTCCTCCAGCACCAGTACAACCAGTGAACACTGATAATAATTCAAGTGGTTCAGAGAATGGCAAAAATGATACAGGTAAATAGTTAGGTTGTGTTTTATTTAAAGAACATCACAAAGCAAAGTTTACACAAACTCACTGATACTTTCATTATAATACTGACACCACTTACTTGTTTTTCACTCACTAACACACTCAAACAATCACACTCTGCAGCGAATGCATTTACATAAATATTTTTAAAACAAAAGGTAATGTGATATTCAGAAGCTTTCGTAATTTATAATATTATAAGGCTTTGTTGAAAATTTGATAGAACACCATGTTATAAAACTAGTAACAAACTACGAGTATCTGGGAACAACATTGACTTGAGATGTCAAAATTACAAAGAAATAGACATACGATGCAACAACCAATTTAAATATTTGGACAGCTAACCCCTATACTTCAGTTAAAAGCAGTACTTATTGCCACAAAGAAACATCTTATACAGATAATATTCGTTAAAATGTTGTACAGCTAATGACAAACATGTTCACTTATGATTAAGTATAATGAAAACTTGCCATCACAGAGAGGAGATATATGAGAAGCGCTTGAATTGAACAGTAAAGACAAAATAAGAAATTATTTGATAATAGAAAGAGTAGGCATTGAGTCTATTCTAAACTACATACTGAAACAACAAATAAATTGCTTTGCCTATCTAGAAAGTATGTTATGCGATTACTTACCAAACAAGGCAGCTATTCAAAGAAGAGTAGTGCAGAAGATCGAGCGTAGGACCCGGAATATGATGAACAGGCATCATTTAAAAAGCGTCACAACATCAGCATACAATGAGTGAATGCGGCAAAGGAGATATAACCGCAAATTTCGATTATCCTTCGATACTCTAAGATGTTACATGAGAAAGTAAAGAAGAAACACACATATACTTTAAAACGGTTAATGTTTGCATAATTTGCAAAACGAGCAACATGCGGATTTTTTATAGCTCAAAAAACTGTAACAAATGAAGAATCGTTCACATCTCACTCAAATTCGCAAACAATCACAATCTATAGAAAATGCATTTATATACATATGTATTTTTAAACGCAATATAAGTGGAGATTGGTAAGACTCATTAATTAAAAAATATTATTCAGTTTCTGCAAACATTTAACAACTTGATTGATACTTGCATGGATTATGTTTGCATGAAAATCTAAGTGTGTGTGTGAGTGCGATCGTGCATGCGTGTGTGTGTATATATAAAAGAGAATCTATCACACCAAGAATAAAATATTGTATGTTTACACATCCACAGTGATTGTGAGCAACATATATGTCAATAACCAGCAGAAATGAAATTGTCTTTTAAAAGCCAGATATTCTTGTAGAAATATACAACATATTCGTAAAGTTGCAGTAACCCATTGCACACAAACACACTTGCAAAGCACACACACACACACACACAAACACTCAAAAGCACACATATATATGATTACAGAAAAAAATAAGTTTGCTGATAATATGATCAACCAATTCTAATGCCTCAAATGAAATTCCTCCAGCACCAGTACAACCAGTGAACACTGATAATAATTCAAGTGGTTCAGAGAATGGCAAAAATGATACAGGTAAATAGTTAGGTTGTGTTTTATTTAAAGAACATCACAAAGCAAAGTTTACACAAACTCACTGATACTTTCATTATAATACTGACACCACTTACTTGTTTTTCACTCACTAACACACTCAAACAATCACACTCTGCAGCGAATGCATTTAAATAAATATTTTTAAAACAAAAGGTAATGTGATATTCAGAAGCTTTCGTAATTTATAATATTATAAGGCTTTGTTGAAAATTTGATAGAACACCATGTTATAAAACTAGTAACAAACTACGAGTATCTGGGAACAACATTGACTTGAGATGTCAAAATTACAAAGAAATAGACATACGATGCAACAACCAATTTAAATATTTGGACAGCTAACCCCTATACTTCAGTTAAAAGCAGTACTTATTGCCACAAAGAAACATCTTATACAGATAATATTCGTTAAAATGTTGTACAGCTAATGACAAACATGTTCACTTATGATTAAGTATAATGAAAACTTGCCATCACAGAGAGGAGATATATGAGAAGCGCTTGAATTGAACAGTAAAGACAAAATAAGAAATTATTTGATAATAGAAAGAGTAGGCATTGAGTCTATTCTAAACTACATACTGAAACAACAAATAAATTGCTTTGCCTATCTAGAAAGTATGTTATGCGATTACTTACCAAACAAGGCAGCTATTCAAAGAAGAGTAGTGCAGAAGATCGAGCGTAGGACCCGGAATATGATGAACAGGCATCATTTAAAAAGCGTCACAACATCAGCATACAATGAGTGAATGCGGCAAAGGAGATATAACCGCAAATTTCGATTATCCTTCGATACTCTAAGATGTTACATGAGAAAGTAAAGAAGAAACACACATATACTTTAAAACGGTTAATGTTTGCATAATTTGCAAAACGAGCAACATGCGGATATTTTTATAGCTCAAAAAACTGTAACAAATGAAGAATCGTTCACATCTCACTCAAATTCGCAAACAATCACAATCTATAGAAAATGCATTTATATACATATGTATTTTTAAACGCAATATAAGTGGAGATTGGTAAGACTCATTAATTAAAAAATATTATTCAGTTTCTGCAAACATTTAACAACTTGATTGATACTTGCATGGATTATGTTTGCATGAAATCTAAGTGTGTGTGTGAGTGCGATCGTGCATGCGTGTGTGTGTATATATAAAAGAGAATCTATCACACCAAGAATAAAAATATTGTATGTTTACACATCCACAGTGATTGTGAGCAACATATATGTCAATAACCAGCAGAAATGAAATTGTCTTTTAAAAGCCAGATATTCTTGTAGAAATATACAACATATTCGTAAAGTTGCAGTAACCCATTGCACACAAACACACTTGCAAAGCACACACACACACACACACAAACACTCAAAGCACACATATATATGATTACAGAAAAAATAAGTTTGCTGATAATATGATCAACCAATTCTAATGCCTCAAATGAAATTCCTCCAGCACCAGTACAACCAGTGAACACTGATAATAATTCAAGTGGTTCAGAGAATGGCAAAAATGATACAGGTAAATAGTTAGGTTGTGTTTTATTTAAAGAACATCACAAAGCAAAGTTTACACAAACTCACTGATACTTTCATTATAATACTGACACCACTTACTTGTTTTTCACTCACTAACACACTCAAACAATCACACTCTGCAGCGAATGCATTTACATAAATATTTTTAAAACAAAAGGTAATGTGATATTCAGAAGCTTTCGTAATTTATAATATTATAAGGCTTTGTTGAAAATTTGATAGAACACCATGTTATAAAACTAGTAACAAACTACGAGTATCTGGGAACAACATTGACTTGAGATGTCAAAATTACAAAGAAATAGACATACGATGCAACAACCAATTTAAATATTTGGACAGCTAACCCCTATACTTCAGTTAAAAGCAGTACTTATTGCCACAAAGAAACATCTTATACAGATAATATTCGTTAAAATGTTGTACAGCTAATGACAAACATGTTCACTTATGATTAAGTATAATGAAACTTGCCATCACAGAGAGGAGATATATGAGAAGCGCTTGAATTGAACAGTAAAGACAAAATAAGAAATTATTTGATAATAGAAAGAGTAGGCATTGAGTCTATTCTAAACTACATACTGAAACAACAAATAAATTGCTTTGCCTATCTAGAAAGTATGTTATGCGATTACTTACCAAACAAGGCAGCTATTCAAAGAAGAGTAGTGCAGAAGATCGAGCGTAGGACCCGGAATATGATGAACAGGCATCATTTAAAAAGCGTCACAACATCAGCATACAATGAGTGAATGCGGCAAAGGAGATATAACCGCAAATTTCGATTATCCTTCGATACTCTAAGATGTTACATGAGAAAGTAAAGAAGAAACACACATATACTTTAAAACGGTTAATGTTTGCATAATTTGCAAAACGAGCAACATGCGGATATTTTTATAGCTCAAAAAACTGTAACAAATGAAGAATCGTTCACATCTCACTCAAATTCGCAAACAATCACAATCTATAGAAAATGCATTTATATACATATGTATTTTTAAACGCAATATAAGTGGAGATTGGTAAGACTCATTAATTAAAAAATATTATTCAGTTTCTGCAAACATTTAACAACTTGATTGATACTTGCATGGATTATGTTTGCATGAAAATCTAAGTGTGTGTGTGAGTGCGATCGTGCATGCGTGTGTGTGTGTATATATAAAAGAGAATCTATCACACCAAGAATAAAAATATTGTATGTTTACATATCCACAGTGATTGTGAGCAAATATATGTCAATAACCAGCAGAAATGAAATTGTCTTTTAAAAGCCAGATATTCTTGTAGAAATATACAACATATTCGTAAAGTTGCAGTAACCCATTGCACACAAACACACTTGCAAAGCACACACACACACACATACACAAAACACTCAAAAGCACACATATATATGATTACAGAAAAAATAAGTTTGCTGATAATATGATCAACCAATTCTAAGTCTCAAATGAAATTCCTCCAGCACCAGTACAACCAGTGAACACTGATAATAATTCAAGTGGTTCAGAGAATGGCAAAAATGATACAGGTAAATAGTTAGGTTGTGTTTTATTTAAAGAACATCACAAAGCAAAGTTTACACAAACTCACTGATACTTTCATTATAATACTGACACCACTTACTTGTTTTTCACTCACTAACACACTCAAACAATCACACTCTGCAGCGAATGCATTTAATAAATATTTTTAAAACAAAAGGTAATGTGATATTCAGAAGCTTTCGTAATTTATAATATTATAAGGCTTTGTTGAAAATTTGATAGAACACCATGTTATAAAACTAGTAACAAACTACGAGTATCTGGGAACAACATTGACTTGAGATGTCAAAATTACAAAGAAATAGACATACGATGCAACAACCAATTTAAATATTTGGACAGCTAACCCCTATACTTCAGTTAAAAGCAGTACTTATTGCCACAAAGAAACATCTTATACAGATAATATTCGTTAAAATGTTGTACAGCTAATGACAAACATGTTCACTTATGATTAAGTATAATGAAAACTTGCCATCACAGAGAGGAGATATATGAGAAGCGCTTGAATTGAACAGTAAAGACAAAATAAGAAATTATTTGATAATAGAAAGAGTAGGCATTGAGTCTATTCTAAACTACATACTGAAACAACAAATAAATTGCTTTGCCTATCTAGAAAGTATGTTATGCGATTACTTACCAAACAAGGCAGCTATTCAAAGAAGAGTAGTGCAGAAGATCGAGCGTAGGACCCGGAATATGATGAACAGGCATCATTTAAAAAGCGTCACAACATCAGCATACAATGAGTGAATGCGGCAAAGGAGATATAACCGCAAATTTCGATTATCCTTCGATACTCTAAGATGTTACATGAGAAAGTAAAGAAGAAACACACATATACTTTAAAACGGTTAATGTTTGCATAATTTGCAAAACGAGCAACATGCGGATATTTTTATATCAAAAAACTGTAACAAATCAAGAATCGTTCACATCTCACTCAAATTCTCAAACAATCACAATCTATAGAAAATGCATTTATATACATATGTATTTTTAAACGCAATATAAGTGGAGATTGGTAAGACTCATTAATTAAAAAATATTATTCAGTTTCTGCAAACATTTAACAACTTGATTGATACTTGCATGGATTATGTTTGCATGAAAATCTAAGTGTGTGTGTGAGTGCGATCGTGCATGCGTGTGTGTGTGTATATATAAAAGAGAATCTATCACACCAAGAATAAAAATATTGTATGTTTACACATCCACAGTGATTGTGAGCAAATATATGTCAATAACCAGCAGAAATGAAATTGTCTTTTAAAAGCCAGATATTCTTGTAGAAATATACAACATATTCGTAAAGTTGCAGTAACCCATTGCACACAAACACACTTGCAAAGCACACACACACACACACACACACACAAACACTCAAAAGCACACATATATATGATTACAGAAAAAATAAGTTTGCTGATAATATGATCAACCAATTCTAATGCCTCAAATGAAATTCCTCCAGCACCAGTACAACCAGTGAACACTGATAATAATTCAAGTGGTTCAGAGAATGGCAAAAATGATACAGGTAAATAGTTAGGTTGTGTTTTATTTAAAGAACATCACAAAGCAAAGTTTACACAAACTCACTGATACTTTCATTATAATACTGACACCACTTACTTGTTTTTCACTCACTAACACACTCAAACAATCACACTCTGCAGCGAATGCATTTACATAAATATTTTTAAAACAAAAGGTAATGTGATATTCAGAAGCTTTCGTAATTTATAATATTATAAGGCTTTGTTGAAAATTTGATAGAACACCATGTTATAAAACTAGTAACAAACTACGAGTATCTGGGAACAACATTGACTTGAGATGTCAAAATTACAAAGAAATAGACATACGATGCAACAACCAATTTAAATATTTGGACAGCTAACCCCTATACTTCAGTTAAAAGCAGTACTTATTGCCACAAAGAAACATCTTATACAGATAATATTCGTTAAAATGTTGTACAGCTAATGACAAACATGTTCACTTATGATTAAGTATAATGAAAACTTGCCATCACAGAGAGGAGATATATGAGAAGCGCTTGAATTGAACAGTAAAGACAAAATAAGAAATTATTTGATAATAGAAAGAGTAGGCATTGAGTCTATTCTAAACTACATACTGAAACAACAAATAAATTGCTTTGCCTATCTAGAAAGTATGTTATGCGATTACTTACCAAACAAGGCAGCTATTCAAAGAAGAGTAGTGCAGAAGATCGAGCGTAGGACCCGGAATATGATGAACAGGCATCATTTAAAAAGCGTCACAACATCAGCATACAATGAGTGAATGCGGCAAAGGAGATATAACCGCAAATTTCGATTATCCTTCGATACTCTAAGATGTTACATGAGAAAGTAAAGAAGAAACACACATATACTTTAAAACGGTTAATGTTTGCATAATTTGCAAAACGAGCAACATGCGGATATTTTTATAGCTCAAAAAACTGTAACAAATGAAGAATCGTTCACATCTCACTCAAATTCGCAAACAATCACAATCTATAGAAAATGCATTTATATACATATGTATTTTTAAACGCAATATAAGTGGAGATTGGTAAGACTCATTAATTAAAAAATATTATTCAGTTTCTGCAAACATTTAACAACTTGATTGATACTTGCATGGATTATGTTTGCATGAAAATCTAAGTGTGTGTGTGAGTGCGATCGTGCATGCGTGTGTGTGTATATATAAAAGAGAATCTATCACACCAAGAATAAAAATATTGTATGTTTACAATCCACAGTGATTGTGAGCAACATATATGTCAATAACCAGCAGAAATGAAATTGTCTTTTAAAAGCCAGATATTCTTGTAGAAATATACAACATATTCGTAAAGTTGCAGCAACCCATTGCACACAAACACACTTGCAAAGCACACACACACACACACACACACAAACACTCAAAAGCACACATATATATGATTACAGAAAAAATAAGTTTGCTGATAATATGATCAACCAATTCTAATGCCTCAAATGAAATTCCTCCAGCACCAGTACAACCAGTGAACACTGATAATAATTCAAGTGGTTCAGAGAATGGCAAAAATGATACAGGTAAATAGTTAGGTTGTGTTTATTTAAAGAACATCACAAAGCAAAGTTTACACAAACTCACTGATACTTTCATTATAATACTGACACCACTTACTTGTTTTTCACTCACTAACACACTCAAACAATCACACTCTGCAGCGAATGCATTTAATAAATATTTTTAAAACAAAAGGTAATGTGATATTCAGAAGCTTTCGTAATTTATAATATTATAAGGCTTTGTTGAAAATTTGATAGAACACCATGTTATAAAACTAGTAACAAACTACGAGTATCTGGGAACAACATTGACTTGAGATGTCAAAATTACAAAGAAATAGACATACGATGCAACAACCAATTTAAATATTTGGACAGCTAACCCCTATACTTCAGTTAAAAGCAGTACTTATTGCCACAAAGAAACATCTTATACAGATAATATTCGTTAAAATGTTGTACAGCTAATGCCAAACATGTTCACTTATGATTAAGTATAATGAAAACTTGCCATCACAGAGAGGAGATATATGAGAAGCGCTTGAATTGAACAGTAAAGACAAAATAAGAAATTATTTGATAATAGAAAGAGTAGGCATTGAGTCTATTCTAAACTACATACTGAAACAACAAATAAATTGCTTTGCCTATCTAGAAAGTATGTTATGCGATTACTTACCAAACAAGGCAGCTATTCAAAGAAGAGTAGTGCAGAAGATCGAGCGTAGGACCCGGAATATGATGAACAGGCATCATTTAAAAAGCGTCACAACATCAGCATACAATGAGTGAATGCGGCAAAGGAGATATAACCGCAAATTTCGATTATCCTTCGATACTCTAAGATGTTACATGAGAAAGTAAAGAAGAAACACACATATACTTTAAAACGGTTAATGTTTGCATAATTTGCAAAACGAGCAACATGCGGATATTTTTATAGCTCAAAAAACTGTAACAAATGAAGAATCGTTCACATCTCACTCAAATTCGCAAACAATCACATCTATAGAAAATGCATTTATATACATATGTATTTTTAAACGCAATATAAGTGGAGATTGGTAAGACTCATTAATTAAAAAATATTATTCAGTTTCTGCAAACATTTAACAACTTGATTGATACTTGCATGGATTATGTTTGCATGAAAATCTAAGTGTGTGTGTGAGTGCGATCGTGCATGCGTGTGTGTGTATATATATAAAAGAGAATCTATCACACCAAGAATAAAAATATTGTATGTTTACATATCCACAGTGATTGTGAGCAATATATATGTCAATAACCAGCAGAAATGAAATTGTCTTTTAAAAGCCAGATATTCTTGTAGAAATATACAACATATTCGTAAAGTTGCAGCAACCCATTGCACACAAACACACTTGCAAAGCACACACACACACACATACACACAAACACTCAAAAGCACACATATATATGATTACAGAAAAAAATAAGTTTGCTGATAATATGATCAACCAATTCTAATGCCTCAAATGAAATTCCTCCAGCACCAGTACAACCAGTGAACACTGATAATAATTCAAGTGGTTCAGAGAATGGCAAAAATGATACAGGTAAATAGTTAGGTTGTGTTTTATTTAAAGAACATCACAAAGCAAAGTTTACACAAACTCACTGATACTTTCATTATAATACTGACACCACTTACTTGTTTTTCACTCACTAACACACTCAAACAATCACACTCTGCAGCGAATGCATTTGAATAAATATTTTTAAAACAAAAGGTAATGTGATATTCAGAAGCTTTCGTAATTTATAATATTATAAGGCTTTGTTGAAAATTTGATAGAACACCATGGTATAAAACTAGTAACAAACTACGAGTATCTGGGAACAACATTGACTTGAGATGGCAAAATTACAAAGAAATAGACATACGATGCAACAACCAATTTAAATATTTGGACAGCTAACCCCTATACTTCAGTTAAAAGCAGTACTTATTGCCACAAAGAAACATCTTATACAGATAATATTCGTTAAAATGTTGTACAGCTAATGCCAAACATGTTCACTTATGATTAAGTATAATGAAAACTTGCCATCACAGAGAGGAGATATATGAGAAGCGCTTGAATTGAACAGTAAAGACAAAATAAGAAATTATTTGATAATAGAAAGAGTAGGCATTGAGTCTATTCTAAACTACATACTGAAACAACAAATAAATTGCTTTGCCTATCTAGAAAGTATGTTATGCGATTACTTACCAAACAAGGCAGCTATTCAAAGAAGAGTAGTGCAGAAGATCGAGCGTAGGACCCGGAATATGCTGAACAGGCATCATTTAAAAAGCGTCACAACATCAGCATACAATGAGTGAATGCGGCAAAGGAGATATAACCGCAAATTTCGATTATCCTTCGACACTCTAAGATGTTACATGAGAAAGTAAAGAAGAAACACACATATACTTTAAAACGGTTAATGTTTGCGTAATTTGCGAAACGAGCAACATGCGGATATTTTTATAACTCAAAAAACTGTAACAAATCAAGAATCGTTCACATCTCACTCAAATTCGCAAACAATTACAATCTATAGAAAATGCATTTATATACATATGTATTTTTAAACGCAATATAAGTGGAGATTGGTAAGACTCATTAATTAAAAAATATTATTCAGTTTCTGCAAACATTTAACAACTTGATTGATACTTGCATGGATTATGTTTGCATGAAAATCTAAGTGTGTGTGTGAGTGCGATCGTGCATGCGTGTGTGTGTGTATATATAAAAGAGAATCTATCACACCAAGAATAAAAATATTGTATGTTTACATATCCACAGTGATTGTGAGCAATATATATGTCAATAACCAGCAGAAATGAAATTGTCTTTTAAAAGCCAGATATTCTTGTAGAAATATACAACATATTCGTAAAGTTGCAGCAACCCATTGCACACAAACACACTTGCAAAGCACACACACACACACACACACACACACACACACACACACTCAAAAGCACACATATATATGATTACAGAAAAAAATAAGTTTGCTGATAATATGATCAACCAATTCTAATGCCTCAAATGAAATTCCTCCAGCACCAGTACAACCAGTGAACACTGATAATAATTCAAGTGGTTCAGAGAATGGCAAAAATGATACAGGTAAATAGTTAGGTTGTGTTTTATTTAAAGAACATCACAAAGCAAAGTTTACACAAACTCACTGATACTTTCATTATAATACTGACACCACTTACTTGTTTTTCACTCACTAACACACTCAAACAATCACACTCTGCAGCGAATGCATTTGAATACATATTTTTAAAACAAAAGGTAATGTGATATTCAGAAGCTTTCGTAATTTATAATATTATAAGGCTTTGTTGAAAATTTGATAGAACACCATGTTATAAAACTAGTAACAAACTACGAGTATCTGGGAACAACATTGACTTGAGATGTCAAAATTACAAAGAAATTGACATACGATGCAACAACCAATTTAAATATTTGGACAGCTAACCCCTATACTTCAGTTAAAAGCAGTACTTATTGCCACAAAGAAACATCTTATACAGATAATATTCGTTAAAATGTTGTACAGCTAATGACAAACATGTTCACTTATGATTAAGTATAATGAAAACTTGCCATCACAGAGAGGAGATATATGAGAAGCGCTTGAATTGAACAGTAAAGACAAAATAAGAAATTATTTGATAATAGAAAGAGTAGGCATTTAGTCTATTCTAAACTACATACTGAAACAACAAATAAATTGCTTTGCCTATCTAGAAAGTATGTTATGCGATTACTTAACCAAACAAGGCAGCTATTCAAAGAAGAGTAGTGCAGAAGACCGAGCGTAGGACCCGGAATATGATGAACAGGCATCATTTAAAAAGCGTCACAACATCAGCATAAAATGAGTGAATGCGGCAAAGGAGATATAACCGCAAATTTCGATTATCCTTCGACACTCTAAGATGTTACATGAGAAAGTAAAGAAGAAACACACATATACTTTAAAACGGTTAATGTTTGCATAATTTGCGAAACGAGCAACATGCGGATATTTTTATAACTCAAAAAACTGTAACAAATCAAGAATCGTTCACATCTCACTCAAATTCTCAAACAATCACAATCTATAGAAAATGCATTTATATACATATGTATTTTTAAACGCAATATAAGTGGAGATTGGTAAGACTCATTAATTAAAAAATATTATTCAGTTTCTGCAAACATTTAACAACTTGATTGATACTTGCATGGATTATGTTTGCATGAAAATCTAAGTGTGGGTGTGAGTGCGATCGTGCGTGCTTGTGTGTGTATATATATATAAGAGAATCTATCACACCAAGAATAGAAATATTGTATGTTTACACATCCACAGTGATTGTGAGCAACATATATGTCAATAACCAGCAGAAATGAAATTGTCTTTTAAAAGCCAGATATTCTTGTAGAAATATACAACATATTCGTAAAGTTGCAGTAACCCATTGCACACAAACACACTTGCAAAGCACACACACACACACAAACACTCAAAAGCACACATATATATGATTACAGAAAAAAATAAGTTTGCTGATAATATGATCAACCAATTCTAATGCCTCAAATGAAATTCCTCCAGCACCAGTACAACCAGTGAACACTGATAATAATTCAAGTGGTTCAGAGAATGGCAAAAATGATACAGGTAAATAGTTAGGTTGTGTTTTATTTAAAGAACATCACAAAGCAAAGTTTACACAAACTCACTGATACTTTCATTATAATACTGACACCACTTACTTGTTTTTCACTCACTAACACACTCAAACAATCACACTCTGCAGCGAATGCATTTGAATACATATTTTTAAAACAAAAGGTAATGTGATATTCAGAAGCTTTCGTTATATTTTAAAAATTATAAGGCTTTGTTGAAAATTTGATAGAACTCCATGTTATAAAACTAGTAACAAACTACGAGTATCTGGGAACAACTTTGACTTGAGATTGCAAAATTACAAAGTAATAGACATACGATGCAACAACCAATTTAAATATTTGGACAGCTAACCCCTATACTTCAGTTAAAAGCAGTACTTATTGCCACAAAGAAACATCTTATACAGATAATATTCGTTAAAATGTTGTACTGCTAATGCCAAACATGTTCACTTATGATTAAGTATAATGTAAACTTGCCATCACAGAGAGGAGATATATGAGAAGCGCTTGAATTGAACAGTAAAGACAAAATAAGAAATTATTTGATAATAGAAAGAGTAGGCATTTAGTCTATTCTAAACTACATACTGAAACAACAAATAAATTGCTTTGCCTATCTAGAAAGTATGTTATGCGATTACTAAACCAAACAAGGCAGCTATTCAAAGAAGAGTAGTGCAGAAGACCGAGCGTAGGACCCGGAATATGCTGAACAGGCATCATTTAAAAAGCGTCACATCAGCATACAAAGAGTGAATGCGGCAAAGGAGATACAACCGCAAATTTCGATTATCCTTCGACACTCTAAGATGTTACATGAGAAAGTAAAGAAGAAACACACATATACTTTAAAACGGTTAATGTTTGCATAATTTGCAAAACGAGCAACATGCGGATATTTTTATAATTAAAAAAACTGTAACAAATCAAGAATCGTTCACATCTCACTCAAATTCTCAAACAATCACAATCTATTGAAAATGCATTTATATACATATGTATTTTTAAACGCAATATAAGTGGAGATTGGAAAGACTCATTAATTTAAAAAAATATTATTCAGTTTCTGCAAACATTTAACAACTTAAGTGATACTTGCATGGATTATGTTTGCATGAAAATCTAAGTGTGTGTGTGAGTGCGAGCTTGCATGCGTGTGTGTGTGTATATATAAAAGAGAATCTATCACACCAAGAATAGAAATATTGTATGTTTACATATCCACAGTGATTGTGAGCAACATATATGTCAATAACCAGCAGAAATGAAATTGTCTTTTAAAAGCCAGATATTCTTGTAGAAATATACAACATATTCGTAAAGTTGCAGTAACCCATTGCACACAAACACACTTGCAAAGCACACACACACACACACACACAAAAACACTCATAAGCACACACATATATGAATACAGAAAAAAAAGTTTGCTGATAATAAGATCAACCAACTCTAATGCCTTAAATGAAATTCCTCCAGCACCAGTACAACCAGTGAACACTGATAATAATTCAAGTGGTTCAAAGAATGGCAAAAATGATACATGTAAATAGTTATGTTGTGTTTTATTTAAAGAACATCACAAAGCAAAGTTTACACAAACTCACTGATACTTTCATTATAATACTGACACCACTTACTTGTTTTTCACTCACTAACACACTCAAACAATCACACTCTGCAGCGAATGCATTTAAATAACTATTTTTAAAACAAAAGGAAATGTGATATTCAGAAGCTTTCGTAATTGATAATATTATTAGACTTTGTTGAAAATTTGATAGAACACCATGTTATAAAACTAGTAACAAACTACGAGTATCTGGGAACAACATTGACTTGAGATGGCAAAATTACAAAGAAATAGACATATGATGCAACAAGCCAATTTAAATATTTGGACAGCTAACCCCTATACTTCAGTTAAAAGCAGTACTTATTGCCACAAAGAAACATCTTATACAGATAATATTCGTTAAAATGTTGTACTGCTAATGCCAAACATGTTCACTTATGATTAAGTATAATGAAAACTTGCCATCACAGACAGGAGATATATGAGAAGCGCTTGAATTGAACAGTAAAGACAAAAAAAGAAATTATTTGATAATAGAAAGAGTAGGCATTGAGTCTATTCTAAACTACATACTGAAACAACAAATAAATTGCTTTGCCTATCTAGAAAGTATGTTATGCGATTACTTATCAAACAAGGCAGCTATTCAAAGAAAAGTAGTCCAGAAGAGCGAGCGTAGGACCCGGAATATGATGAACAGGCACCATTAAAGAAGCGTCACAACATCAGCAGACAATGAGTGAATGCGGCAAAGGAGATACAACCACAAATTTCGATTATCCTTCGACACTCTAAGATGTTACATGAGAAAGTAAAGAAGAAACACACATATACTTTAAAACGGTTAATGTTTGCATAATTTGCGAAACGAGCAACATGCGGATATTTTTATAACTCAAAAAACTGTAACAAATCAAGAATTGTTCACATCTCACTCAAATTCTCAAACAATCACAATCTATAGAAAATGCATTTATATACATATGTATTTTTAAACGCAATATAAGTGGAGATTGGAAAGACTCATTAATTAAAAAAATATTATTCAGTTTCTGCAAACATTTAACAACTTGATTGATACTTGCATGGATTATGTTTGCATGAAAATCTAAGTGTGTGTGTGAGTGCGAGCTTGCATGCGTGTGTGTGTGTATATATAAAAGAGAATCTATCACACCAAGAATAGAAATATTGTATGTTTACATATCCACAGTGATTGTGAGCAACATATATGTCAATAACCAGCAGAAATGAAATTGTCTTTTAAAAGCCAGATATTCTTGTAGAAATATACAAAATATTCGTAAAGTTGCAGTAACCCATTGCACACAAACACACTTGCAAAGCACACACACACACACACACACACACACACACACACACAAACACTCATAAGCACACAAATATATGAATACAGAAAAAAAAGTTTGTTGATAATAAGATCAACCAACTCTAATGCCTCAAATGAAATTCCTCCAGCACAAGTACAACAACCAGTGAACACTGATAATAATTCAAGTGGTTCAGAGAAAATACAAAAATGAGACTGGTAAATAGTTAGGTTGTGTTTTATTTAAAGAACATCACAAAGCAAAGTTTACACAAACTCACTGATACTTTCATTATAATACTGACACCACTTACTTGTTTTTCACTCACTAACACACTCAAACAATCACACTCTGCAGCGAATGCATTTAAATAACTATTTTTAAAACAAAAGGCAATGTGATATTCAGAAGCTTTCGTAATTGATAATATTATAAGACTTTGTTGAAAATTTGATAGAACACCATGTTATAAAACTAGTAACAAACTACGAGTATCTGGGAACAACTTTGACTTGAGATGGCAAAATTACAAAGAAATAGACATATGATGCAACAAGCCAATTTAAATATTTGGACAGCTAACCCCTATACTTCAGTTAAAAGCTGTACTTATTGCCACAAAGAAACATCTTATACAGATAATATTCGTTAAAATGTTGTACTGCTAATGCCAAACATGTTCACTTATGATTAAGTATAATGAAAACTTGCCATCACAGAGAGGAGATATATGAGAAGCGCTTGAATTGAACAGTAAAGACAAAAAAAGAAATTATTTGATAATAGAAAGAGTAGGCATTGAGTCTATTCTAAACTACATACTGAAACAACAAATAAATTGCTTTGCCTATCTAGAAAGTATGTTATGCGATTACTTATCAAACAAGGCAGCTATTCAAAGAAAAGTAGTCCAGAAGAGCGAGCGTAGGACCCGGAATATGATGAACAGGCACCATTAAAGAAGCGTCACAACATCAGCAGACAATGAGTGAATGCTGCAAAGGAGATACAACCACAAATTTCGATTATCCTTCGACACTCTAAGATGTTACATGAGAAAGTAAAGAAGAAACACACATATACTTTAAAACGGTTAATGTTTGCATAATTTGCGAAACGAGCAACATGCGGATATTTTTATAACTCAAAAAACTGTAACAAATCAAGAATTGTTCACATCTCACTCAAATTCTCAAACAATCACAATCTATAGAAAATGCATTTATATACATATGTATTTTTAAACGCAATATAAGTGGAGATTGGAAAGACTCATTAATTAAAAAAATATTATTCAGTTTCTGCAAACATTTAACAACTTGATTGATACTTGCATGGATTATGTTTGCATGAAAATCTAAGTGTGTGTGTGAGTGCGAGCTTGCATGCGTGTGTGTGTGTATATATAAAAGAGAATCTATCACACCAAGAATAGAAATATTGTATGTTTACATATCCACAGTGATTGTGAGCAACATATATGTCAATAACCAGCAGAAATGAAATTGTCTTTTAAAAGCCAGATATTCTTGTAGAAATATACAAAATATTCGTAAAGTTGCAGTAACCCATTGCACACAAACACACTTGCAAAGCACACACACACACACACACACACAAACACTCATAAGCACACAAATATATGAATACAGAAAAAAAAGTTTGTTGATAATAAGATCAACCAACTCTAATGCCTCAAATGAAATTCCTCCAGCACAAGTACAACAACCAGTGAACACTGATAATAATTCAAGTGGTTCAGAGAAAATACAAAAATGAGACTGGTAAATAGTTAGGTTGTGTTTTATTTAAAGAACATCACAAAGCAAAGTTTACACAAACTCACTGATACTTTCATTATAATACTGACACCACTTACTTGTTTTTCACTCACTAACACACTCAAACAATCACACTCTGCAGCGAATGCATTTAAATAAATATGTTTAAAACAAAAGGTAATGTGATATTCAGAAGCTTTCGTAATTTATAATATTATAAGTCTTTGTTGAAAATTTGATAGAACACCATGTTATAAAACTAGTAACAAACTAAGAGTATCGGGGAACAACATTGACTTGAGATGGCAAAATTACAAAGAAATAGACATACGATGCAACAACCAATTTAAATATTTGGATAGCTAACCCCTATACTTCAGTTAAAAGCAGTACTTATTGCCACAAAGAAACATCTTATACAGATAATATTCGTTAAAATGTTGTACTGCTAATGCCAAACATGTTCACTTATGATTAAGTATAATGAAAACTTGCCATCACAGAGAGGAGATATATGAGAAGCGCTTGAATTGAACAGTAAAGACAAAAAAAGAAATTATTTGATAATAGAAAGAGTAGGCATTGAGTCTATTCTAAACTACATACTGAAACAAACAAATAAATTGCTTTGCCTATCTAGAAAGTATTTTATGCGATTACTTAACAAACAAGGCAGCTATTCAAAGAAAAGTAGTGCAGAAGAGCGAGCGTAGGACCCGGAATATGATGAACAGGCACCATTAAAGAAGCGTCACAATATCAGCAGACAATGAGTGAATGCGGCAAAGGAGATACAACCACAAATAATTTCGATTAGCCTTCGACACTCTAAGATGTTACATGAGAAAGTAAAGAAGAAACACACATATACTTTAAAACGGTTAATGTTTGCATAATTTGCGAAACTAGCAACATGCGGATATTTTTATAACTCAAAAAACTGTAACAAATCAAGAATCGTTCACATCTCACTTAAATTCTCAAACAATCACAATCTATAGAAAATGCATTTAATTACATATTTAAAGTTAAAGTACACAACAGCCTACTAAGTGTAATATTGGAAGGGAAAATACAAGGTAAAGGAGTCAGAGGCAGACCAAGACTAATATGGACGAGTAATATTAACAGATGGACAAGTCAATCTATGACCATCTGCACCATCAAAGCAAGAGACAGAGCAGAATGGCGCACCATGGTAGCCAACCTTCGATGCGAAGACGGCACTCAATGATGATGATGAATGTTTAGAAATGTAATATCTTCATTATTGTAAAGTCTTTTTAAAATTAGTATTTACTAATTTTATTTGTAAATTTCGATAAATGATTTATGCAGTGATGAATGCAAAAAAATGCATAAATGCTGTTAAACAGTAAGTAACGATAACGTTTTTAAAATCACAAGTACCAACATCAACCTATAACATTTATATAGTCTTATCTACATCATAACTTGTTGAGTAGTTGAACCCACAACCAGAAAACAATTTATAATAAGGAAGAGTCTCAAAATGTCTTATATATCATGACATTAACTATTCTACAAATATATATCCTTTAAGTTGTTTTCATCTTTTTCCTCTGATAATCTTGCATTCTTCTATCTATCAATCGTCCTTTCGAGCCGAAGACGGCACATTGGGCAGAACCACAATCTCAAAAACAGAAACCTTGCGTGCCAAAATGGCACAAATTGCGGAGATCACTGCTTCTAATATATATGGCTTTGTTTCCATAACAATACTTTTTACAATGACAGCTTGTCAAGCCATCGATCCATCTCCTTAGTCGCCTCTTACGACATGCCTGGAAGGTCACAGTTCTTTACTTCCCTCATTATGAGGCCCCGGTAACACACGAGAATTCTTGGTGATGCATAATATTAATAATATTGTTCGATTTGTCACTTAATTGTGTACATTCACCGTTCACATGAGCATGTAACATAAACGCCTCCCTTGAAATATAGTTATCACAAGCAAATAAGTTGAAGATTACATTTCTTGAATGAGATAAAAATCAAAATAGTTAAAACATCAGTGTTAATCATCCACGTTTACAATCAGCTGTACACTGTGTTTGTTGAGTTTTTCTAAATGTATTTGTTAAATGAGTCGGTGAAATCAATTAAGCAGAATATATCAAAATGTATATAGTAATCAGTGGCGTATCCTGGGGTCTGAAAGAGAGCATGCAACTTTCAAAAAATGATAATTTTCTACTCACCCAGTTATTTGAAGTTCAGTTCTATTCTGCGGCTCTTTCTGCTAAAGTCCTCTGTTACTTTGTTATAAAAGTCATCATTGCCTTTTATCTCTACAAGAAGGTCTTTTTCAATTGACATCATTGATAGAGCAGAAAGACGACATTGCCCCTGCGAGTTCCTTATGAAATTTTTAATGCGTTTTAATGCAGAAAACGAACGTTCCACTGAAGACGACGATGCAGGAATTGTCAATATTAATTCACAAAGTTTATGAAGTTCTGGAAGACCACTGTGAAGTCCTTTGTTCAAAAGAAATCTATGAATGTCGGACACATACATTTCTTTAAAGTGTTGGGATACAAACATTGCCTTTAATTCAGATCTCAGTCTTACTATATCAAAATATTTCCCATATATTCCGTTCAGTTTGGAAAACTGCTCTTCTGGAAACTCTTTTGAAAATGTTAAAAATTTCTTACAGTCAAAAATTTCAAGAAATGACAAATCTGACAGAGAATCAAACCGGCTTTGTAACTGGCAGTTTACCGTATCATGAATTTCACAATACAGCCTTCTGTACTCATCCTTTGGGATAACTGAGGATTCTCGCTTTCTCTCTTTGTTGGAGGACCACACTTGAACTCTATTTTGGCCCAAATTGAATCAAAGCCAGTATTGCGCATTGTGAACATTTTTTCTTTTAACTCAACTATCTCTCTAGAGCAATATGTGATGTCCAGTGAATTTGACTGAAGGATATTAAATACAACATCTGTCATCAAAAAATATCGGTGAACACAGCCAAAAGGAAATTGAATTCAAAATCTCCTAGGTTTGACAGAAATCCAACTGCTTTATTAATTGTTGCGTGATCCCAATCACCAGGTCGTTCCAAAATGCATTCAAATAAATCTATTAATTCATTATGATATTTAGAAACAGTCTGTACAGACTGGAATAATTCCATCTGGTTGCCGCCAGCTTGGGAAACCGTTTTTTCACTATGGTGTCCAACAAATGTGTTCTCTTTGCTGAATGAGTAAAAAATGAAGCAAAACTGCTAAGTGACGAAAAGAATATTCTACACGCACTTATGCATGAGACAGCTTGAGACAGTACTAAATTAAGTTTGTGTGCATAGCAATGGATGAATAATGCCTGAGAAACAACTTCCCTAACTCTCGTCTGCACACCATTCAATTGGCCTGCCATTACTGCTGCACCATCATAAGTTTGTGCTACTAGTTTTTCTCTACAGTCAAATTGATCAAGACTGTCTAAAGCCAGTTTTGACAATGCGTGACCACGAAAAGCTAATTCTTGTTTTCCTAAAAAACAAGTAACAGCAATTAACCTCTTTAGGATTTCTCGATTTTCTTTAACTGTTTCATTGTGTTTCATAATACTTTCTTTTTTTTGAAAATCCAATTGAACATCAATTCTGCTGGAGCCAAACACTTGTAACGCTATCCAAGCGTGAATATGACTTTCAAACTTTTCGTGTCTTGAAATAGCGTTATGTAAATTATTTAAATCAGAATACCCGCGTTGTCTGCTGTTCCAAGGCGAAGTGTCATTTACAAACAATATACATGGCCAGCAAAATAACTTACATAATGATTCCGAACCACAAAGCCAAACGACTTTCTTATATAAATCATTGTTAAATGAACGGACACATTTTGTTCCTTCTCGTTTCAAACTGCTTAACGCAGGAATCGGTCTGCCCTTTTTTACCAAGTCCAATTTTTCATTAAATGTTCGCGATTGAAACGGTCGCTCAAATAAATCTACAACATCATTAATAGAATCAGCCATAATAACCACAGTAAACAAATATACTAAGTTTAGTAATTAACAATAGCAATACAACATGTTTCTGTACAAACACAAAATATTAAATATCAGCTGATTAAAATCACGTTTGAAGTTTTGAATTCTGAAGGTTTGAAATCGAAACCACATCGCTGTGTAAATGTGCGTGTGTGTTGAGTAAAATCACGTGACGTGTACCAAAAATTACCAGAAATGGTTTACTAAACAAGTGTGTGTGTAGGCATTCAAGATTATAATTGCTTGCATTGTTATCATTAGTTTAACATTCAAATAAAAGTACTAGAACATAGAAATTGCACTGTTTCACACCAGTAAATAAATGTTCATCAATCAATTTATTATTTGCCAGTGCTAAATTGTTATAATAGTGATTGAATCATAAAATGTATTTATTTTTTTTTCATCGCAAGCTTACTGTGGAGACACGGATTTAATAAAACACACACAGTATATCACTGCGCTTATATGTAAAGGGACTATTTTAACGAAAGCAACTTCAAAATTGCTTCAGAGCGGGCTAGTTCAACTATCATAAAAAACGATTGGACATATACAATTTTCTTTTAACGTCAGTGTTGCCAGCACTAATTTTTGGAAAAATTCAGATTTGTGAGAAAAACATTTTAAAATATATTTTTGAGCAATGCTGCAAGGGCTAAGTTTGGATGGGGGATAGATCACTGACTGGTTTATCATTTTCGCAACTCCTGAAGGCATGCCATGCTTGACTTGCTTATATTAAGTATACGCCACTGATAGTAATGCCTTTAGATACTAAAAAAAGGTAGTTTAATAGTTATATTTGTGGAGACTAATAGTTGTTTATAATATCATCCACAGGTGTGTCGAATGAAACAGGAATCACAACTGGCAATAAAACCGAACCATCTTGTCCTTCTGTGGGTACATGGTCCTGTAAATTTGGTTACGTTTCAAACCAAGTGTAAGTCATCATTTGTTTTACAAATCTAAGTTATCAAAATATATTGGTCAATGGAAGCCTCGAACATTACAATGTCACGAAACAAGTTTAACAACTTTAATTATATAGAAGATGACGGTGCATAGGTTAACACGCTGGTCTAGAGTTTTTTTTAAAATGTGGATTCAGTTTCATAATAAAACTGTTCAGTTAGCTTGGTGAAAAAAAAATAGATATCTTGTTTGTTGAGTTTGGGTATTAATGAACAACAAGGAAGAGTACTGATTTCTTTATCATGAGATGATGTAATTCAGTACGATGTCATTTAATACTTCACTTCTTTACTTGATTGTATGAAATTGAACACTATTTACCATTCCTGTGGTTCTGTTTCTATTTTAAATCATAAAAATAAATTAGACCACAGTTTAAGGTTATTTGAACTCGAATTTTAGCGAAAAATACACAACTAAACAAGAAACCAACGTTTTGACTCAAAATCTTGTGTTAAATTATACTTATCTTTTTTTTTTAAATCTGACTACAAACAAAGCAGTCAGTAGCAATTCGTTTTATAACATTTTGTAGAGTAGGAACACGCCGTCTCAATTTTACTCGGTCCTTACCTTATGCATGGTTCTCAGAGATTATGGCATAACAGTATTTATGTTTGTATTTTGCATCTCATGTGAAGAAACGATCTCTCCATATCCATATTTAATTATTCTGCCAGTGGACATTGTTCTTGACAGCTCTAGTTGGGCAGTCCTCAATTGCATATTTTGCATTCTGAGAATTGTTGTCACACAGGTTGTAGAACGCGTTGATAATTTCAACGTTTCATTTATGTTCTACGACATATAGAAGCACAGCAACCTCGCAGCTTTCAATAAATCTGTATTTTAGTGTAGAGGCTTTTGTAAACAATACTATTGTGTTAGAGAATTCCAAAACACTTATACTTTTTCATAAGATGTGTCTATGATTACTGTCAAAATCTTTTATAAAGCAACAAAGATGTATGCAAACTGTTTCATTGTCATTCTGAAAACTGCACTGTTCTGACCCTCATGGTCAAGATATAATTTATTATTTATATTTAATGATGACGCTTTTGCTCATTCTGAAGCCTGCTTGTACATTCCTTAAATGAAATCGACTGTACTTGTTAATGAGCACTGTGGTTGGAACTTGCCAAAGCAAGAACAGTGAAGGAGGACCGAGGTGCTTACGGTAACTACAAATAGTTGTACATGGAAATCATAGGAGTAACTAAGGCGATGGTCTGACTAGCATGACAACCTTTTACTCAAGCGTGTTTTATGATTTAATCGATGAGCATATTCAGGAAAATATAAGGGGTTTGGATCACAGGCAGTGGGCGAAGTCAAAAGAGAACTCGAAACTGATTAGGATCTGTTTCATTGTTGTGCCTCGGAGCTCGGACCGAAAAGGAAACGAACGCGCTTCCAGGTTTGCTAAAACGGCTGTCATGGGAAGCGGACGTACAACGGATCACGCTGATATACTAATATTTTGAATGCCATTAGGGAGGAAAGGTGAGCTAATGATTCAAAGAAGTACAAGAATCAACACCCATGTTCAGATTATATAAACATCAGGCCAAAACAGGATAATCCAGCACGGAGAGATACGTGGAGAAACACAGACGAATAGCAAATCAACACATAATTGGAGTCATCATTCTCCACATACTGATGGATGTACTGATTTATGCCTATTTTTAAACATAAAATCATTTTGTTTTCTGAACTAAATTATCAAAACGTACATTATGTTGAAGAACGGTTTTCGTTACTAATTTTTATTTGTGCTCTTTCCAAACGAGAGTAGAAGTGACACTTACATTTGCTTACAGTACCTGTGGAAATAATATGAATATAGTTTTATATATAAAAGTTGCCCTCGTCCTCTTTCTCAATTCCCCATTGAAGTTTCTCGAAGAGGGACGACGTCCCTTCTCCCTAAACAAAACTGAGTACATATATATTATACACCAACGTTTTTGACAGAATACACTTTAAACAACCAGTAGAATGCCTGAAAGAGATACATCTGGATTGAGTTATTGAGTTATTTGCGGGTCATCATCATTGCACTCCGAACATGTCCATAGGTGCTCAGATCCCCTCCTCAGCAATTCCCTCAGTGTCCAGCGACTGACGACTCCAGTTCTATGTTGGTTGATAAGTCTTCTTACACGGCCACTAAGTTTCTCATTTCTGGCTGTGCCCATCTTAACTCCCATCTCTTTCATCCGAAGAAGTGACGTGGATCTGTGTTTGTCGAAGTCATGTGCTCTTCCCACATCTCGGAGGGCATTGATAATGTCCGCCCATCTGGATTACGCTGACATAACACTGATATGTAATTTATACTGGGTACAAACAGCGGTGATAAAATACAACAATGAGAACTCTGCACTTATTGATATAAAAAGAGGAGTAATACAATGATGCATTCTATCACCATGTCTATTTAACTTATATACTGTGCAGATCTTCAAAGACATCATGGGGATGCCAGTACTAAACATCATTAGAAATATAATCAATAATCTAAGATATGCTGATGATACCGTATTAATGCTAGAAAATCTAGGAGACTTACAACTAGTGAACAAAATAAATAAGACACGCAAATAATATAGAATGGAACTAAATGTTAAAAAAGATTAAAATTTGATTATTAGCAGAGTAAATGACAGAAGTATTTAAAAGAATAGAAATGGCAAAAACCAATCTTATCATGAAAAATATGCTCACATCAAAGCAAATAACACGAGAACTAAAACTACGAATAGCAAAACTATATATTTTATCAACATTCCAGTATGGTGCAGAAACATGGACATTAAATAAGAAAAGAGTGAGTATAATGAAGCCTTTGAAATGTGGATCTATAGAAAATTGGGGACAATTGGATGGAAAGAAAAGAAGACAAACAAGGAAGTTCTGAATCAGATGAAAATGAAAAAAAAAATACTTATCACCCACTTCGAAGAAAGATAACTGAAATTCTTTAGACTTGTGAAGAGACATAATACCCTTCTAAAAGTCATCTTGGAACGGAAGGTACTAGGCAGAAAAGGATGGGGCAGACCAAGATTACAGTGAAGAGATAATATCAAGAGGTGGGCAGGTGGATCTAACTAACATCCACCATCAAGACAAGAGAAAGAGTAAAGTGGCGGTCCATGATAGCCAACCTTTGATGTGGAGATGACAC